>OZ023263.1:166589706-166662206 GCA_964006375.1 Tillus elongatus
CTTAAAAGCCTATAACTTTTTTATTTTAACGTAAGGTTTCAAATTTTGTTGCATGGTTTTCTTTTTATGATATAAACCCTCGCACCTAATATGTTTGCCCTAACTTTGTTATTTCCGGAGATATAAAAATTTTCCGAAAGAAAACGCAAAATTTTCTGGAAAAAACTAGTCCGATTTTCCTGGCTAACGAACTTATCCAAGCCACTTGCGTATAAAGTCTAAAACCGACCTCGGATTTGGGTTCCAGGTGTCCCAAATAGCGCTCATTTGAAGATATTTTTTCAAAATTTAAAAGTCGCGATCTCCTCAATAGTGATTTTTTTTATAAGAAAATTCACTAAAACGCATCTAAAGAAATCAATTGTTGTTTACTGTCAAGTTGCTGCAACTTTTTAAAGGGTTGTGTGCAACTCAATCTATTTTTGCGGTTTTTAGTGAATTTTCGCAGTAAAAATTCACTGATTAGGAGGCCGTGGCTTTTGAATTAAAAATAATATAATTTTTTAAAAGGAGCGGGAAGTATGAGCTCCAGAATCAATACCAGGATCTGTGTCTCCTGCTTTACATTTTACAGCAGGTCCCGTGGGGACTGAAATGATGGTGGCTGGTGAATGATGTAATTCAATGCACGTCATGGTATTAGACAGGGGAGTACTTGTTTTTTGCTCGTTAGTTGTCTTCCCACAGCTCCCTTCTTGTTGTACTGCGTGTACGTGGAAACTGCCGTGGAAATCTAGAATCCTCACAACATAAGGCATGAAAGTTTGAGCTATCTACACTGTCTATTATGGCAATGCCTGTATTTAGGCCGACTTGTTGGACCGCAGGTCTGGAGTATTGAGGAGTCCTAAGAAGGACAAGGCTAGTCTGTGTCTCCTGCTATAAATCTTACCGCAAGTCCGGAACAGCCACTAATCGTCAGTAATTACGACATAACAATGACAGATTGCAAATGCAACATCGTTATGTATTAATTCATAGGTGTCATATTATAAAAATCTGAGAAAATACAAAAGAATGAAGAAAGTTGGCTCACCTCTCTATAAAAATGATTTTAAAGCAGTTTGATTTTTTATTCTTAAAGTTGAAAATAAGACGTCATCTAAGATCGCAACAGTCATGTGTTTCAGCGAAGGGCGAATTATCAAGATACAATTCAATTAAATTTGTAATTAGCTGTTACATTTACTTTCAGGATATAATATAAAATTTTCCACGCAGCATGTTGCCGCCTCTATAAGTATACCATAAACAAACAACATTTGCGGCTCCGTAGTTCAGTGGTATTATGCTCGCCTCAGACGCAGACGTCCAGGGGATTGATGGCCGCCTAGCGCATGTAACATTTTGGTTAGTTTCACTAAATTTAATTTTGGTAGAAACAATGGTATCCAGATTTCATACGTTTGGACCAAAATCACATTACAATTTTCAGCACAATTTTTTTATTGTTGATATTAGTGAGTTTTTATTAGCAATATTCATCAATAGAGAATTTGTTTTTAAAAAACTTTTTTGTTGTTGGAAACACCGGTTCCATTAAGTTGGCTAAAACGAAATTATCCAGACGATTAATAAGGAACAATACCTTCCACGTTTATAACTTGGCAGATATATTCCTTTTCTAAATATGAATTAAGTTTTCTTCTGGAAAGCTTTTGTAACGTTAGTTAATACCATTTTCTTCTAAAGAAACTTAAAGTACCTAGGTATTAAAAATTTTAATTTTTTAACTTTATAAAAAATTGAGTACTGGGCGTTTATAGTTTTCTAATCAAAAGGAGCTAAAATACAAGATTTATATATTTTTATGATAATATAGAGATATCGATGGGAACACTTTTTTTTTTTTTTTTTTCGTTCCCTCAGGGCTCGTCCGCGGCCTTGCCGCCCCGATAGCACCGCAACCCTTGGTTGATTGTGCATACCCCTAGTCTTACTCCACCCATTCCAAAATCACTGTGCCTTGAACTAGTCTGCACAGCGATTGGTAGGGTGAAGTTTTATATTGCTCTGTCTCCGGTCTAGAGTGACCGTAGATCAGTTGTCTTTTCCGGTCCAGAGCTATACACTCGCACAAGATGTGCTGGGCTGATTCCTCCCCCTCGCCGCAGAGTCTGCATGCGAGGTCCCCTTCGAACCGCCCCATTTTATGTAGGTGTTTCTTGACGGCCATGTGTCCCGTCAAGAGACCTGTTGTGTTTCTGAGCTGTCCTCTGCTAAGGTTTAGCAGCTCCACAGCTCTCTTTGAACTGGGTCCGTCAATTATTGACTTCCCATGTCTGAGCCCTGGACAGTCCGCCCAGTACACCTTGTGTTGGTTTCTGACCCAGGACTTAATGGCTCCCCTGGCAGTGCTCTTTGACACGCCCAGAGCCGGTTCTGGTCCCATAAATGGTTCTGCTGACCCCCTCTTTGCGAGACTGTCAGCTTCTTCATTGCCTTTGACCCCCGAGTGACCCGGCACCCAGATGAGGGTCACCTCATTCTGCCCAGCCAGGTCGCTCGTCTCGTCTCGGCACTCACTCACCAGCCAGGAATTTACCCGTGGGCTACTTAGTGCCTTAAGGGCTGCCTGGCTGTCTGTGGCTATGAGGATCCGCTTGTTGGTGTAGCCCCTCCTCTTGTTCTCCCGCACACAGTGCAGGATGGCGTACATCTCGGCCTGAAACACCGTTGCATGGGCTCCGAGGGAAATACTGTGACGTACCCTCGGTCCTTCCGAGTAAACACCTGCCCCCGTTCCACGCTCCCCGCCAGATCCGTCCGTGAACCAGACGAGCGCGTCCCGTGGTATGCCCGGTGTCTCCTCCCGCCATGCCCCGCGATCAGGGATTTCCACTGTGAAGTTGTTTTCCCTGCACATTCGCGGGCTCGCGAAGTCTGACCTCATTTCAAGCATGGGTTCCTTCACGATCTCCTGAATTTTGCAGTGGCCCCTGAAGCCTGGGTTGATCTTCAGTCTACCATTGCAGGCTAGTCTGTATAGTCCTAGCCTGGCCTCTCCCATAATAACGAAGTGTAGGGGGGGTAGATCCAGCAACACCTCCATGGCGGCTGTTGGGGTTGAAGACATGGCCCCTGTGATGCCTAGGCAAGCCATCCTTTGGATCTTGCCTAGTTTTTGTTTGGCACTGGATTGTGTCACCTTAGGCCACCAGACCAGTGCCGCATATGTTAACGATGGTCTGACCACCCTTGTGTACAGCCAGTGGGCCATACTAGGTCTTAGTCCCCACGTTTTTCCATATAGCCGCCTAGTGACGGCTAAGGTCATGACTGCCTTACGCAGTATTTTTCCAATGTGACCATTCCAGGTTAGCTTAGAGTCCAATACGACCCCAAGATATTTTACCCCCCTGGCCATTGGAACGCTCCTACCGTATAGAGTGAGAGTTCTGTGGCTTTCACACTTCCTCCTCCTCGTAAACGGCACGACGGTTGCTTTCTCGGGGCTCACCCCGAGCCCTTGATCAACCGTCCACCCTTCCACCACTTTCAGTGCAGTCTGCATACGCTCCCACACTGCCTGTGTGACCTTTCCTCGGACTATGATGACAATGTCGTCCGCATAGCCCTGTACCTCATACCCCCCTCCCGAGAGCCTCCCCAGCAGGCCGTCCACGACTAGACACCAGAGCAAGGGAGACAGAACGCTCCCCTGCGGACACCCCGCCGCGACCCCCGCCAGCAGAGTCCCTCCCGCGAGTGAGGTGAACACCGCCCTGTCCCTGAGCATGGAACCGATCCACCTGCAGCAGGTCTCCTCTATTCCACGCTCCCGGGCAGCTGCCAGAACCGATCCGAACGAGGTGTTGCTAAAGGCCCCCTCTATGTCTAGGAAGGCCCCCAGCGCCACCTCCTTGTTCTCCAGCGTATTCTCCAGTTTCAGCACCAGTTGGTGCAGTGCTGTTTCTGTTGAGAATCCTGCTCTGTATGCATATTGTCCGCAGTGTAGAGGATATGCTTCCAGTACACCGCCCCTAATGTGCCGGTCGAGCAGTTTTTCTACTGTTTTCAGCAAGAAGGACATGAGACTTATTGGCCTCAGGGACTTTGCCTGGTCTGTTGGACGCCCAGGTTTAGGAATAAATACAACCCTGGCCAGTCTCCATGCCCTCGGAATGTACCCCAGAGCCAGGCTGGCCCTCATAATGAGGGTAAGCACCGGCGCCAGTATATCTATCCCCTGTTGGAGCATGATGGGCATTATTCCATCAAATCCCGGCGATTTGTATGACTTAAAGCTGTTAATGGCCCATCTGATTTTGCTCCAGGTAACCACCTCTTTAGCGACTGTCCAGTCTACTCTAGATGCCCGCCTATAAGGCGCCTCTATTTCTGAGTGTTCCCAGTCCGGAGGTGATTGGTTTATTATGTTACAGCCGGGGAAGTGCGTCTGGAGTAAAATTTCCATAGTTTCCTCCCCCGAGCTTGTAAAGCCTCCCGTGGGTGTTCTAAGGGAGCCTATGTTAGTCTGAGGGCCCTTAGACAGGATCTTGTGTAGTCGAGCACTCTCGGACGTGTTTTCCACTTCTTCGCAGTGCCTCCTCCACGACTCCTTCTTGGCGTCCCTCAGTCTTTTGTTATAGGTCGATAGGGCCTGTCTATATTCATCCCATGCTCCCGACCTTTTGGCCACGTTAAACAGCTTACGAACCTGCGTCCTCCTTTGCCTGAGGTCCTCGTTCCACCATGGGACGTTCCTGGTGGACACCCTCATTTTCAGGGGGCAGTTGGCGTTATAGGCCGAGGTAATTGCGTCTCGCAATTGGACTGCTGCAATCTCGAGGTCTATTGAATCCCTTATGGCCCTCTCAACCCCCCGCAGTTCCACAGCTAGGTCTGCCCTGTAGGCTTCCCAGTCCGCCTTGCGGGGGTCCCGGTACCATACCGTTTCTCTTTCGACTTTGGCGATTTCAAACCGGATGTATCTGTGGTCTGAGCTACTCACTTCCCCAGACACAGCCCAGCTTTTAACAAAGTCACCCAGAAACTGGGTGGAAACTGTTAGGTCTAAAACTTCCTCACGCCGTGTTGTGACGAATGTCGGTTTATTACCTCTATTCAATATGTCTAAATTAAATTTCATAAAGAATTGTAAAAGTGCCTCACCCCTAGAGTTTGTGTCCGAGCTACCCCACAACTCATGGTGCGCATTCGCATCCATGCCGATGATGGTCTGCCATCCACCTGCTCTGCTACCCACCATCAGCTGCTCCAATTCGTTGGGTGGAGGAGGGTCCGTGCTGTCCCCTGGCAGATAGGCTGACGCGACAGTAATGTCCCTCAGCCCATCCGCTCCTCCACATCGGATTTTGATCGTTGCCAGGTCCCTGGAACAGAAATTCATTAGAGGGAGAAGCTCTATCCCTTCCCTGACAAAAATGCAGGCCCTCGGATTCTCGCTGGACCTGCTGTAGATGAGCTTTCCATTAGCTCCGCCGAGTCCCTTGATCTCTCCTTTGTAGGAGTACGGTTCCTGGATGAGGGCCACATCCGTGTTCCTCAGAGCCATTAGTAGTCCGGCCGTGGCTGCCCTACTGTGTTGGAGGTTGACCTGAAGGAACCTAAGTCCCATTAACCCTTAATTGCTTCCCCAGTGGGCGGAAGCTAACCCTTCCCATGCCCCAGAATGCCTTGAAGGAGGTTCCTTCAAGGGCTCTGTAAGATGTCGGGTCGATCGAGAAGGCGAGCGTCTGTCCTTTCTCCTCTGCCTTCCTGCTTAGAACCGACCAGTGTTGCGTCCCCAATTCAGGGTTCTGGATCTTAAGTCTGCTGATCACCGTCTCCTGCGGGACGGTGTCAGGGATCCGTACGAGGACCTTGCGTCTCTTTGGGAGTTCTTTGGGCTCGACGGCTGTCAAGTCCGCCCCCTCCCAAATCTGACCGAGGCCCCCGATCGTTTTCCGCAGCCAGTCCCGCGACTGCGGGCCGGCACAGGTTATCCAGAGGATGCCCCCCGTCAGGCGCGTCCGGTGGAACTGAGGCGGGCTCTCCCCTTCCTGAAGAGAGTCCACCGCAGCTACCACCGCAGCCTGGATCAGGTCCGCCTTCCCCTGGTCTAGCGTGACCTCAGGATGGCGTCTGTCAATCACCGCCATCCCGAGGCCCTCCGCAGCCTCCCTGTAAGAGCCAGTCTGCGCCGGTGTTCCGGCCTTAGTTCCTTTGGGAGGTCTGTCTGTAGTAGGCGTGCTAGAGCCAGAGCGCGGCGTCTTCCGACTCGCACTCTCCTCTTGCGCCTTTACAGGCACCCTGGCCCTTTTGGAACGTCTGTCTGTAGTGGGCGTGCTAGAGTTCGAGCGCGTCCTCTTCTGACCCGCACTCCCCTCTTGCGCCTTTACAGGTTTCTCGACCGTCCAGGTCCCGGCCGCCATTTTTTGCGCCCTCCGGAGCTTCTTTCTTTGCGCCCCGGAAAGACGCTTGGACTGCCGGGGCAGTCCCTCTACTCTAACAGTAGAGTCCTCACTGGTGGAGGGGCCCCCGGAGTCCGCGGAGCTCGCCGCCCTCCGGTGGGACCCAGCCTCCAGCTTGGGTGTCGGGGACAGGTCTCTGGCCGAAGCTACCCCCTGATCCCCCGTATCTACGCCGGTCGTGGGACCTCCAGAGTCCGCTGCCGCACCCTGGCTCGTCTCCGTTTCCGGGATAGACTCAAGGCTCAAGTCTGTAGCCGGAGCCACTCCTCGAGCCTCATTGGTTTTGGTTTTATATGTATTTATAATCTTCATGTTGTTCCCACGAGAATGGGGGAAATACTGTCCACACCATCAGAACCCCCTGTGTGGTGCAAGGCGGGTTACTCTGGAGGGTTGCCTGGTACTCCAGAGGTTCCGTTCACGACACCATCGCCCTGGTGCCATCCATCCATAGGCACGGGTCACGTGACACCGTAGATTGGGGGAGTTTAGTTCGACCTCCTTGTCTAGATCCGTCATGTTTAGTTATTAGCAGGGTCACCTCGTGCAGGATGCGGATTTTTACCGCGCATGACGGTCTTGGGGAAAGCTTCATCGGGAGTTTATGTTGTTATTTCCACTTCCTCAGCTTGCCCCCTGGAGTCCTTTGGCCCGCGACTCCTTAACCCCATGGGAACACTTTCGAAAAAAATTCTCAAATGAGCGCGCATTAAGACCTCTAAAACCGATCTTCAAGGTATATTATCTAATAATTTTAGTAATATGCCGTACTAATAGTATACAATTCTTATGAAAATTCACTACCATAACGCACTTGCTGCGTCCCAAAATTTTTAAATATCATAAACTAAATTTTTCTTTAGTGATTTCATGATTAAAGATTACAAAGTGGAAAGAAATGCTTGTAAATGATTAAAAAACTTGCCGTAAAAGGACAATTATTCAGAGAAATCACACCACCGTGTTCGAAAACATATGAAAGGCGTCGTTTTAGGATATTATAACTTCGTCATTTTGGCGAATTTTCATAGAAAAATTCGATAGCCAAAACATTTAAACTTTTCAATGAAGAAAATCTTGTTCAGTGTGCGCAAAATAGGATCTCTAGAAGTAGTTTAATCAGCAATCACCCAAACAAATGGTAATGAAGAAGTTGTGTGTGCATGTTCATGCGTGTTTGTGTGTGTGTGCGTCCGTGTGTGCATGTGTATATGTGTGTGTGTGTGTGTGTGTGTGTGTGTGTGTGTGTGTGTGTGTGTGTGTGTGTGTGTGATTTGGTTTGGAAGCAGGTATTCCAGACACAAAAAATTCTGGACGCAGCAAGTGCGTTATGGTAGTGAATTTTCATAAAAATGTTTTTAATAACAAATATGTGTATTTTTTTAAGAAAGCAGGCATCAAATTTGGTTACCAGTATAACCTATATAGTAAAAACAATGTGCCATGTTTCATCAAAATAACTTTATTGTGTGAAAATGTACAAAAATTTCCAAAAGTAAACTTAAAGTGTTCCCGAAAAAACACGTTTCTTGGTCAACCTTATAGGTTAATAGCAAATTGAGCTGTTCAAATATGAAACATTTAATCAAAATTCGCTACCATAACGCACTTGCTGCATCTAGAATTTCTTTTCTTACAAACATGCATTATATTTCGATGGCAAATGCAAAAATGCAATAACATAAGGCCTGTTTGATTAAAAAAAAAGGAAATTTGTATCACCAACGACTTATGGGCCAGCCTGTGATTGTAGAAATATTATTTTAAGATGTAGCTCAAGACACCCTATAATTAATATATACAAATTTTTTTCATATCTTATATAATAACGGATATATTGAGCTTTATTGATTTTTTACGAAAATTCGACAAAAATCATATACCATTAAACGATAAACTCTATAGCTAAGACTACTGCCAAGCATCAGAGAAAGGGTCTATTTGAAATGAATTTTCTGCAAATATTTTAGTAAAATGAAGGACAATGACGGTTGAAATTATGACTTTACGGTTTGTAAAACATCGTTCTCGAGACATTTTATTTCTATAGCCCGTATTAGATTCAAGTTATTTGTCTAAATACTGCCAATTTTGACATTTTAAATCGCCACTTTGACGTTTTGAGGAAAACCCCAATTTATTTTTCTTTAATGCCCATAACTTTTTTGTCTTTTGACTTACATAGCTACATTTTGGTAGGTAACTTACCTATAAGGATATAACCCTGCGTACCAAATTTGGTTGCCCTTACTTTGTTAATTCCGGAGATATAAATTTTTTTCGAAAGAAAACACAAAACTTTCCGGGAAAACCTAGGCAGATTTTCCTGTTTAACGAACTCATCGAAGCCATTTGCAAAAGGAATTTTTTCACCAAATTTAATCAAAATCGGCCCATTATTTTTTGAGTTATCGGTGTGATACATATATATATATATATATATATATATATATATATATATATATATATATATATATATATATATATATATATATATATATATATATATATATATATATATATATATATATATATATATATATAGGCTGCTTCACAAAACATGCACCATCGCTCGTGGGGCAATTCCTTACTAAAAAATAAGAAAAAAAGTTACTGTGCACATGGCCCCGGACACGCATAGTTTCCAATATACAGGGAGTTGAATTTTAATTTTTTTTAAATTTTTTTATAAATAATTTCAAAACCACTGGATTGATTTTAATGAAACTTGGAACTTGAAAGTGTATTATGAAAGTGCATATTTTCAAGTGAAAATCTACTTACAACTGCGTCAGTGGCGTGCGTACGGGGTAACTGTAAAAATTCATTTGGGGAAAAATATGTGCGCCACTGTCTTTTTCCAATTTTGATACATCAGTTATGAAGCTTATTACATAAGCCACAAAAGCTGCCTCTTGGTATTTTTTCGTTCAGGGTATCCCCTAGGAGATATGATTAATTTTAAAAAAAGGGGCAAAGTACCGATTAGTCGGCGTAATAATAATAATAATAATAATAATAATATATGTTTACTGCAACCATAAGAATATGAAAAACAAAACATACAGTAAACATTACAGCAATAAACGTGCAAATAACTAACCTACGTAAAACTTATTGGTGATAAACATTGAAATGAATATTACAAACATTGATAAAAAATGATAAATAAAAAATAAAAATAAAAAATGAAAAAAGTAATCGTAAAGACACCATGATTTTTCCAAACTCTTGTTTTTTGTACATTACTCAATTGACTTTAATAACAAAGCTAAAGAAAATGTTGAAAGTGACCACCATTAGCGTCGTTACAATTATTTAACCTTCCGCGCAAAGATCTTCTTACTCTTCTGCAAATATTTTGATCTTCTCTAATGCTGTCAAATGCATATTCTATTCTTCCCAACAATTCTTCTCGTGTATTTACTGGTGTTTCATACACTATTTCTTTTAAATGACCCCACAACTAAAAATCGAGAGGATTCAGGTCCGGAGATCGAGGTGGCCATGACACCGGACCTCCACAACCAATCCATCGGTGACCGTATGTGTTGGCTAAATATGTTCTTACAACTGCTGCAAAATGTGCGGGCACACCATCATGCTGTAACCACATTGTACCATTTCTCATAAAAAGCGGTAGTAACAACGGCAAATCATTTTGTAAAAAGTTTAAATATGATTCATGGTCAAGACGATTCGGCAGAACAACAGGACCAATTATGTGATTTTCAATAATAGCAGCCCAAATATTGATGGAAAAGTGATACTGCGAATTTGCAACTCTTAGAGAGTGTGGGTTTTCATCGGCCCATGTATGTAAATTGTGAAAATTTACGATACCTTTTCGCGTAAATGACGCCTCATCAGTAAATAGTACACGTTTAGAAAAATGTTGGTCGTGCCTAAGTTTGTTTAAGAACCACTGACAAAACATTACCCTTGGTTGAAAGTCTCTAGGTAGAAGTTCCTGGACACGTGTAAAATGATAGGGATATAAACTTTGATCTTTCAGAGTTCTGTGAACTGATGATGCCGAAATATTACCCAGTTCGGTGGCAATAATTCTCGTACTTGTACTAGGATCACGTTCAACTCTATTTAATATTGCCTCTTCAACTCGTACAGTTCGGCGGTATCTTCTGCGTCCAGAGTCAGCTTTTAAAGGTTTTAAAGAACCAGTTTCTCTCAAATGTCTTACAATACGTGGGAAAATATTTTTGTCAGGAATTCTTCTTTGCGGATAAGTTTCCTGATAAACTCGCACAGCTTGTCTAGCATTTTGATTTGTTTGTCCATAAATTAACAACATATAAGTCAAATCCGCTGAAGTGTACTTAATGAAAACCATCTTGAGAGAAGGAAATTATATTAATGAGCAGCTCAGTATCAACAAATAACTAAAAACGAAAATACTGCACCGTATCAAAATTTAAACAATAGCACGAAATCTCTTTTGACGCCTACAAAGCACTTCAAAATTGTAGAATTTAGAGAACTGTCAAAAATTATAGTTTCATGGCACTTTACGATTACTGTTTTCATTACTCCAACGAATCGGTACTTTGCCCCTTTTTATAAAATTAATCATATCTCCTAGGGGATACCCTGAACGAAAAAATACCAAGAGGCAGCTTTTGTGGCTTATGTAATAAGCTTCATAACTGATGTATCAAAATTGGAAAAAGACAGTGGCGCACATATTTTTTCCCCAAATGAATTTTTAGTTACCCCGCACGCACGCCACTGACAGTTGTAAGTAGATTTTTACTTGAAAATATGCAATTTCGTAATACACTTTCAAGTTCCAAGTTTCATTAAAATCAATCCAGTGGTTTTGAAATTATTTATAAAAAAATTAAAAAAAAAATTAAAATTCAACTCCCTGTATATTGGAAACTATGGGTTTCCGGGCCCATGTGCACAGGAACTTTTTTTCTTATTTTTTAGTAAGCAATTGCCCCACGAGCGATGGTGCATGTTTTTTGAAACAGCCTGTATATATATATATATATATATATATATATATATATATATATATATATATATATATATATATATATATATATATATATATAAACATATAAAAATTGAAACTGACCCCGCATATGTTTTCTGGGGGGCCTAATTAGCGCTCATTTGAAGACATTTTTTCAAAATTCAAAAGTCGGGATCTCCTCATTAGTGAATTTTTTTTAAGAAAATTAACTAAAAACAGAGAATTTATACATATATAACTACACATCCACATGTTTATTAAATACTTCCTGCTTTTTTTTAATACTGATCTTTCCCTGTTTTAAAAATTTGACTAGTGCGTTGAGGATGTGAAGTCTTTCAGGTTACGCAAAGAGCATATTTAAATTTTTCTTATCGCTTAAATATTTGTATGTGTGTAAATGGCGGATAATTAAACAATTCTTATGACATCTCTATTTATTCGTATTCACGTTTGGTAGCTGGATTTTTTCAAACCACTGCCCATAATTAAAATACAAGTTTTGATAAAACCATGACAATAGTTGGATCCTATCAACAGTACCCATTTGTCAGTAAAAAAGTTACCTAACCGAAATTCTTTACCCCTAACCATTTTATTCCAGTCGTGTAGAAAATTTAGATATGCAACTACTAAAAAATTGCAAGTTTTACACCCACGGAAATGGGCTTTAAAGCTGCAGCAACAGTTTTCGTTTTAACGCTCACTGTCGCCGTGAGTGTGTCTATAGCAGGCAACCAAAAACACTACGTATACTTGTTTTCAACCGTACCTATATTATTTTTGGAAACAAATTTATATTTTCTTCTGAAGACCCTTAAACCATGCCTCAGATTAATCACTGGTCGTAACAGGTATACACGCATCAGTACTCTGCACTATTTAACCAACATTACAACACTTAGAGAACATTTAAACAAAACATCTGATAAATTTTTCAGATTGTTAATCATAAATAACAAATTGACTGAAAATCTAACCGCCGTAAGACACAACAGTGATTTTAGGTTCAAACACAGATTAATTTACCAACATTTGCAACTTTTCAATGAAACAGAACACAATTAAAATAAAATAAAAATAAATGATAGCGATTACAAAAACTCATACAAATAAAACAACTAAACTAAGCGACTGCATGTCCTAAATATGAATTTGAAAAACAGCTATCTGAATCAGATTTTACAGCAGCTACATTTTCTGGGAAAAACAAAGAAAAGTTATAATTCACAACCCTAGCAGTACTACCTTGGTGAATAATTAGTTTAAGTGTAGTTTTAGCACACCAACCAAATAAACATAAGGTGAAAATATATTGTAATTATAGGAGTTTCACATTATTACTTGTATTGTAACAAGAATATGTATATGTATATATTTTTGTAAATATGTCTCTTAATGTCAATAAAAGTTTTGTTGATTGATTGACTCTGGACCCAAAGTTTCTGGGTTCGATTCCCAGCACAAGCGTAAAATTATTATTCAGTACCTACATACTGTAAATTAAGATCTCTCTCTCTCTCTCTCTTCCGCCCTATAGATGGGACGTTATGCCGTCGGTCCCGCGTACCAGGCGATGTTGAGCACGTTAAAGATCCCTACCCAGAAAGGAGAGCGGTCGGCAAAATTCCCAGGATAATTGCTTGGAGTTTTGCTAAAGCATATATCAACCATGTCCATACTTCTTACTTTAGACGTAGTTCATACCGATGCTTCATGGAACATGCCATCTGACCACCTAACCACATTACTTTGTTTCCTTTTGTTTTTCATAATATGTTTTGTAAGACATACAAAGTAAATGGTATCACTAAAATGTAAGAGACTGAACATTTTGCTCAAAAAAGAGTCTGGTCGCAGTAGGTGCGTTATTGAAGTGAATTTTCATAGAAATGTTTTTAATAGCAAATATGTATCTTTAATGTAAGCAGGCATCAATTTGGTTACCGGTATAACATATATAGTAGAAAAAATTTACTACATTTTATCAAAATAACTTATTGTTGGAAAATGTAAAACAATTTTCGCAAAATCAACTAAAAACGTTTCCGAGAAAACAGGTTTCCTAGCGAACAAACCTTAGGTTATTAGCAAATTGAGCTATTGAAATTTGAAGCTACCAAAACGCACTTACTGCATCTTGATTTTTTTCTCAAAAACATGCATCATTAAAAATAAATTCCTTTTAAGCACTTTTATTTGAAGTCTTTAATACCATCCAAAATGACACACATTATACGAACATTCGCTAAAAAAGCAGTGTTTACCTAGAATAATTGTAGAAGTATGGAATAAGTAATAACTTATTATAGGTTTCGTCCATTTCAAAAATTAAAAAACCAGAACACTTTTATAAATGTTGATGTGGTAAATCGTCCACTTACGAATAAATATGCCTTTAAAATGTATGTCTTATTTTTAAGTTTAAATTTTTTAACTGAAACCTACATTGTGCTTTACATTTAGCCAAACATATGTTCTATCACTCAATGGGGCCAGAACGGTTCCACATTTGGGAAAAAGGAAGTGAACCATAAAATATGCTGCATCATTGTCATCACCACAAAGGCGGTATATTAACAATACCCTAAACGTGCATAATCTGTCACTTATTTATTAGCAAAGTATCTATCACAGCATCGTCTATGCTGTGTATCTATTTAAGAGTTAAGGAAAAATTTTAAAGTTTATTAAAACTATATATCTATGCTGTGTTAATACTATATTCAACTGATTAATGTTAAAAAAATTGAGGGATTTTATATTATAGTTTTTGTGCAGTCACACCGACCTTGTTACCTGACTGTTTCTATAGCAATGTAGCATACATTATATAGATGTATGTGTATATTACTTTTATAATTTATACTACTTATAATCACTCTGTTGGAGTAATGTTTGTCGGCAGACAAAGTACAGTGTATAGATATTAACCCTGGTTTCTGACAAATTATTATAAGAAAAAAAACTTTTACATGTTTCTAAAACATGTTATTAGTAATTCCTGTGTTCAGAAGCATTTGTTTTACTATTGTGAAGGGCAACAAAAAATATTTAGTTTTTTAATAAAGCCCTACGGCTTGGTAATAATTTTCTATTAGCGAATTTTCATTTAAAAAATCACCTATAGAGAGGTAACGATTTTTTTCACTTGTGCAAAGAATTACAAAAATAATCAGCATGTGCTATTGTACGTTAGGGCCTTGATAATTTTGTTTTGTTTTTGTGATTTTGGCACATTAACTGCAAGTGCCAAAAAATAATGCATATTTGGAAAACGGCTTAATTGCCCTTTCCATGTTTAAATGCATTTTCTTCACTTTTGTAAAGGGTGGCAAATTATATAGTTGGTAATAGTTTTTTGGTTTTATGATAAATTCCCCATTACAATATATCATCTACTTTGACAATGTCAAATATATATAATAGTTTTAAATTACCATAGTTCAGTTTGCTCGTACAAAGCTAGTTGATCAAAAGATTGTGAAAAGAAATATGTTGTTGTTGAAGAGGGTTAAATAACGTAGATGGCTGAAAACGAAATAGATATAGTTGTAAATTTTAGATGAAGCAATTCATGGCAAAAATTAGAGGTGGTTATTTTAGAAATGTCAAAATTACATTCTGACCTTGTCAAAGTTTGGAAGCTAAATATAAATTGTGTAAGTGTACAGCCACAGCGTTAAGCTTCTATGCAGTTACACACTGCAAAATTGTCTATCACAATATATAAATAAACTAAATTTTTGTCCATGATTTGTAAGAAGTCTTATAAAGCCAGCTATTAGAATGTTTAACTATGTGACGAAAATAGTGCAGATAAGCGGAGAAAAAAGTTCCAGACAAGAGCTTCAGGAATTTTTCCTGGCTATCTGATGGTCACCTTGTTTTCTTTGTAGTCAAGTTATTATTATTAAATCAATTTCATGCAAAAGTCTGTCTGCGGAAAGTAGATCACAACTTTGTTATGACTAAATTTGCAGCACTATTTTATAATATTCTTTAATCCAGCAAAAATGATACATTCCGCCTAAGTGCTTCAAAGTCACCGCTAAAGATTTAGCAACCGGTGGCTGGCGAGATAAATTAAAAAGCTACAGGCTAATTTTATAATATTCTTCAACATATCCAGATAAATAAAAAATAAGTACTTTTCGTTGGTAAGCGCATGACGTGAGAACGGCTGGACCGATTTGGCTAATTTTATTTTAAAAACGTTCGTAATAGTCCGAACGGGATTCTAGGGAAAGAAAATTGGAAATGTTGCCCTGAAAACTCGGGAAAAAACTAAATGTGCTTTTTTCTCCGATTTATTTCGCTATAGTGAGCAAATGTCGCTTGACAGCTGATTGTCAAATTATGATTCAATCACAAACAAATTTACTGAAATCTGGACAGAACAACATCTGTAAGGTCAGATAGTTAACAATACAATACCTAACGTGAATGTAGTACACGCCGTTTAAGTAGTTTAAAATTACCGTCAAAGTTTTAAAAACCGGCAGTTAAAAATGAAAAGGCAGTTGCATGCGAATTTTATAATGTTCTTTAATATATTAACAAGATAATATTCAACGAAAATCGAAAATCTGAGATAGATGCCGTCTAAGTGGTTCAAAGTCATATTTGTATATCTGTACTTATAGACTTGGAACGATATATTACTCGATTTTTAATGGCAAAGTTAATTTTCCATAATCAACCCCCTATTTTATAAATTTTTCACTCACAAAGAATCCAGACTATCCGCTTGTGAACGGCTACTTGTGTTCCAAATTTGATTTCCATAGCTCAATTACTAAAGAATTTTAACTTTCATCACTACATGATCAATATATACTTGAATTTAATGAGAAAGTGTCAGGTCCGTCGTAATATTTGAATTTATGTTCTCAAATAGTCTCATGAAACAACACATTACTCGATTTTCGAAGTTAAAGTACTAATTTCAATTAATTAACCGCCTATATATATATCGCCCTTCCACTCTAGCAATTTCAATCAAAAACAAACTGAACCGTTTGTTGATGGACTGCTACCTATATACAACACTTAACCTCTGAGGCAAAAAAATTGTGTCCGACACAATTTTTTCCCTTCGCAAATGAGCTTTCTTACATACTTAGAGACTTTCTACGATTTGAGCTAAACAAAATTTCGATTTTCCGTTCCCGTTACCATACTTTTACACGTTTAAGACGATATGGAAGTTAAATAAAAACACAGGTGAGGACTAATTTGATAATACTCTTAACATATTAACCATATATTTAAAAATATTTTCTAAATACTAATAATCTAAAATGTTACGGAAATTGTTGTACATAATGTTTAAATGGACCAAATGTGAAAAATTATAAAAAAACAGTTACTGGTACATTGTGATTGGGCGACTCCAGTCCCCCCACCGCGACCTTAGGTCTATTGTGGCTCACGTCTAATTGCTAACCTTTTACCCACAAAATCCAGCTCTCTGCGGAAGTGGATCTTTTTTGAGAACGAAAGTTGGTGTGACAGGTGAACTGTCATCTGAGTGAAGTCGCTTGCCCGTTTCGAAGCTCAAAGAAATAACCTCTCGCCGAGGTTGTCTGAACCCGACATCCGTCAGTGTTTGACTAGAGGCGGTATCATGAAGTCCCGCATCCAAGAAGTAACCAAACGAGGTCGCTTCCCCGTTTCTAAGGTCACAGAAGATGCCTCAATCTCCATTTGTAACCCATTCCTAGAGATCTCGGCTCTCCGCCGCATTCGTACAGACTCGACACCCACCAGAGCTAGACTCTAGGCGACATCTCATCGAGTCCCGCTCACAAGCAGCACCCAAGCGAGGTCGTCCGTCCGTTTCGAAGCACACAGTGGGGGCCTCAAACTCCCTACTTTTTTTACAATACCAAGAATGCAGCCCAAAAAAAAATATATAGACCTTTATTGTATGACAAAATATATTTTAAGATTCATGTCAACCAAGCTCTAAATGTTTCATTCCGCCTTTCGTGTTTTCAATTGTTTAGGTTGTACTTTTACAATTCATTTCAAAACGTTAAATGGCATGATTAACCTATGGAAGCACCTGGCTTATCCAGAACAATCTACATCATAAGAACAGTGAAACAGTACAGTACCCATCAAGCAGGACCGCATCTGTTGCACATTTTCACAGTATCCTATCGTATGGAACACTCATATAGGGCAACTCGTCAGCAGTGAAACATGTGTTTATCATGCAAAAAGAGCAATAAGGATATTGTGTCACATATGCCCAAGAAAAAGCTGCCCTGATGTGTTCTAGGACAATGGAGTACGTACCCTTCCAGCCATATTCTTCTTCAGTATATCCATGCAAAATATCCAGTGAATGGTGAAGCTCACATCAATACCAGGTGCAGGCATGAATTAATAATACCATTACACAAAAAAAAGAAAACAAGACAGAATGTTGATTCCTTGGGAATCAGATTCCTCAATTTTCTACCATATGTTATTAAGCTGCTGACACAAACAAGATTAAAGTAGGCACTAGTGGGTGTTATAAAACAAAACAAAAAACAAAATAAAGGAATTTATTGGTGATCTAAACTAATGTGTACAGTATTATATACCATTCGTATTTATTCTTTGCAGTTTGTGTGTGTGTATGTGTATGTGTGTGTGTGTGGGCGCGCGTGCGTGCGTGGGTTAGGCAAAAGCTTCGGATGGCAAGTTCCACTAGCCACATACTTGTGTAGGGGGGCGGGGGCCGGGGGGGGGGGGGGGGGCCGGAAGGTGTGGGGGTTTGTTGGTGGTGTTGGTTTTGCTATTATGCTAAAACATAGTCTTAAGGTATTACTTTATATACAGGCTGATTCACGTAGCCCATTCGTTAGAAAATTTTTGATTTCCCGAAGTCTATTATTATGAGATTTGACAGCCGGCCAGAATCGACTGCTGCAAGACTAAATGAATTATTTACAAAATGGCAGCACTTCCGGAAATACCGAAAATCGGCGCCATATTTGTTTTCTTAAAGGGAATACCCCATTTTGCTCCATGCCTGGATTCTGCATTTAATTCTGGTTCAGAACATCCCAGTTGTCAACACTTATCTGTCATAGTTTTTGACATATGTCACATTTTTCGCAAAAAAATGAAGTTGCAGGGGTCGATTAAGAAATTCATAACTCCTGTACCATCGAAAATAAATAGTTGATTTTTTTTAATCGGTTCACAAAGGTTTTTCCAATATTTTACATCATTACTGATAATTTTGTTATGCTTCATGCGCCTACTGCAATTTTTAAAGTTGACAATCAAAAAATGTCAAAAACTTCATTTTTCAAATAGCACTTACCATTTCTGATGCCAGAAATCAATGTGAAATTAAATTTAGGGGCAACTTTTATTAACATTATGCGTGCTTATCTGCAGTCATTTTTGAGTTATTGGCATGTTTTATTAGATAAATATTATTTTTTCTTAGAGGCTTTGGAAACGATCGTGTCAGTTAAATTTTTCTTCCACAACTTTACTACAATAATAAACAGTTACAACAAATGGGCAAGTTAACAAAATAATAATTTCAATAGAAATGTCTAATGTGTGTATCGTTTTCATTGAGACGCTTCTGAACAGACTGCGTTGCTGTCCGAATTTCGGAAGGATCCAAATGATTAAAAGCTCCAGCTATCCTTATTCTTAAGTCTTCGTAATTGAAAACTGGATTTGCGTACACTAATTCTTTGACCCTACCCTATAAATAAAAATCTAAAGGTGTAAGATCCGGAGATCGGGCAGTCCAAAGTAATGGACCCCTATTTCCCGACCAACGATCTTCAAAGAATACCGTTAATTTGGCAGCTACGGCTCCAGTTTAATGTGCTGGAGCTCCATCCATTTGATACCAACGATTCAAACATCGATTGAGCGGCATGTCATCCAGATAATTTTCCACAACTTCTCTTAAAATGATCAAATAACCATCGCCATTCGAATTTCTATCGTATATGAAATATCGTACCTGACTTTCCATTAATAGGCAGAAAACATGTATACGAAATTGAGTTTGATTTTCAACCTCCATTACAATATGAGGATTTTGGTCAGCCCAAAAATGCTGATTTTTTCGATTAATTATCCATGGCAGACAAAATTTTGCTTCGCCTGTCTAGATGATGTTTTGTAAAAAATTACGATCCACATGAATTTTTACCAAAAATTCTTCTCAAAAGTTGATCCTGCGTACGTAGTCTCTGGGATGTAGTTTTTGTAACATTATAAATTCATAGGGATGTAAGTTGTGATAACAAAAAATCCTTTGCAACGAGGAACAAGAAATTCCCAAATCGGCAGATGCTGTGAAGCACGTGAATGCTCCAAAATATCGCAAGGCGTTAATTTCAACCTCTCCATTTCTTGTTATAAATTTTGTTTGCATAACAGGCTTAGCTACCTTCCCATGATAAAAAAATATTTTTAAGTCTTAGAAATTTTCCTTTAGTAATTTGCGGTAGATGTGGATATTTGATGTTGAACGCGCCGCATGTTTTGTCAACTATTTGTTATTTTGCCCATAAATTACAAATAAATCAAAGACAACATCATTCAGAATATGCTCCATGATAAATTGCACTAATTAATTGAAACACTAAGATAATAATGACAGGACTGTGACTAGGTTGGACATTTGATATTTTTCCAAAGCATACAAACCTTCAGGAGAAAATAATAAATTCATTAACAAAATGACAATAACTCAAAAACGGCTAAAGATAAGCATGTATAATGTTAATAAAAGTGACACTAAAATTTAATTCTACATTGATTTCTGGCATCAAAAATGGTAGGTGCCTTTTGAAAAAATGAAGTTTTTGACATTTTTTGATTGTCAACTTTGAAAAATCGCAGTAGGCGCATGAAACAAAACAAAAGTATCGGTAATGATAAAAAAAAATTGGCGAAACCTTTGTGATCCGAATAAAAAAAATCAACTATTTCCTTTCAATGGTCCAGGAGTTATGAATTTCTTACTGGACCCCTGCAACTTCAATTTTTTGCGAAAAATGTGACATATGTCAAAAACTATGACAGATAAGTGTTGACAACTGGGATGTTCTGAACTCAGAATTCAATGTAGAATCCAGGCATGGAATCAAAATTGGGTATTCCCATTAAAAAAACATGACGCCGATTTACGGTAATTCTGGAAGTGCCGCCATTTTGTAAATATTTCATTTAGCCTTGCAGCAGTCGATTCTAGCCGGCTGTGAAATTTTATAATTATACGATTTCGGGAAATCAAAAATTTTCTAACGAACGGGCTACGTGAATCATACGGGCTACGTCATTTTATTGACTCCCTGTTCATATAGCGCATAGCTGTGTATATCACTGACGCTTCCTTTTAACAAAAACATTGAGTAGTTCTAATTTATAATATCTTGCCAAGGAATTCTTAAAGGTTAAGTAAAATAATCACAATATCCGAATTTAAAAATTTTCACTTTCTAACCTCACTATTTTAATTACCAGGTTGTTAAAATATGTAGACCAGCATTAGTATAAAAGGAGAGTAATTGGCTTACGCTTATGTTAAGTACTTATATATTGAGTCTACCAGCCAATACTAATATACCATTTTTATAACTAGTAGGCGATGTCCCCATTTAGGCGCATAACTATATTATAAAATTTATTTGCTGACTTTGAGGACTTTCGAGAAAAAGTCTTCAAACTGAGGTAATGAAATCTTGCGCTTTTTGAAGACAGTCCTCGAAAAGCGCAAAAGTCTCCAAAAAGAGGCTTTTTTCGATTAAAAAGTCCCCGATAAGCGGCATTTACTTATATATATATATATATATATATATATATATATATATATATATATATATATATATATATATATATATATATATATATATATATATATATATATATAGGCTGCTTCACAAAACATGCACCATCGCTCGTGGGGCAATTCCTTACTAAAAAATAAGAAAAAAAGTTACTGTGCACATGGCCCCGGACACGCATAGTTTCCAATATACAGGGAGTTGAATTTTAATTTTTTTTAAAATTTTTTATAAATAATTTCAAAACCACTGGATTGATTTTAATGAAACTTGGAACTTGAAAGTGTATTATGAAAGTGCATATTTTCAAGTGAAAATCTACTTACAACTGCGTCAGTGGCGTGCGTACGGGGTAACTGTAAAAATTCATTTGGGGAAAAATATGTGCGCCACTGTCTTTTTCCAATTTTGATACATCAGTTATGAAGCTTATTACATAAGCCACAAAAGCTGCCTCTTGGTATTTTTTCGTTCAGGGTATCCCCTAGGAGATATGATTAATTTTAAAAAAAGGGGCAAAGTACCGATTAGTCGGCGTAATAATAATAATAATATATGTTTACTGCAACCATAAGAATATGAAAAACAAAACATACAGTAAACATTACAGCAATAAACGTGCAAATAACTAACCTACGTAAAACTTATTGGTGATAAACATTGAAATGAATATTACAAACATTGATAAAAAATGATAAATAAAAAATAAAAATAAAAAATGAAAAAAGTAATCGTAAAGACACCATGATTTTTCCAAACTCTTGTTTTTTGTACATTACTCAATTGACTTTAATAACAAAGCTAAAGAAAATGTTGAAAGTGACCACCATTAGCGTCGTTACAATTATTTAACCTTCCGCGCAAAGATCTTCTTACTCTTCTGCAAATATTTTGATCTTCTCTAATGCTGTCAAATGCATATTCTATTCTTCCCAACAATTCTTCTCGTGTATTTACTGGTGTTTCATACACTATTTCTTTTAAATGACCCCACAACTAAAAATCGAGAGGATTCAGGACCGGAGATCGAGGTGGCCATGACACCGGACCTCCACAACCAATCCATCGGTGACCGTATGTGTTGGCTAAATATGTTCTTACAACTGCTGCAAAATGTGCGGGCACACCATCATGCTGTAACCACATTGTACCATTTCTCATAAAAAGCGGTAGTAACAACGGCAAATCATTTTGTAAAAAGTTTAAATATGATTCATGGTCAAGACGATTCGGCAGAACAACAGGACCAATTATGTGATTTTCAATAATAGCAGCCCAAATATTGATGGAAAAGTGATACTGCGAATTTGCAACTCTTAGAGAGTGTGGGTTTTCATCGGCCCATGTATGTAAATTGTGAAAATTTACGATACCTTTTCGCGTAAATGACGCCTCATCAGTAAATAGTACACGTTTAGAAAAATGTTGGTCGTGCCTAAGTTTGTTTAAGAACCACTGACAAAACATTACCCTTGGTTGAAAGTCTCTAGGTAGAAGTTCCTGGACACGTGTAAAATGATAGGGATATAAACTTTGATCTTTCAGAGTTCTGTGAACTGATGATGCCGAAATATTACCCAGTTCGGTGGCAATAATTCTCGTACTTGTACTAGGATCACGTTCAACTCTATTTAATATTGCCTCTTCAACTCGTACAGTTCGGCGGTATCTTCTGCGTCCAGAGTCAGCTTTTAAAGGTTTTAAAGAACCAGTTTCTCTCAAATGTCTTACAATACGTGGGAAAATATTTTTGTCAGGAATTCTTCTTTGCGGATAAGTTTCCTGATAAACTCGCACAGCTTGTCTAGCATTTTGATTTGTTTGTCCATAAATTAACAACATATAAGTCAAATCCGCTGAAGTGTACTTAATGAAAACCATCTTGAGAGAAGGAAATAATATTAATGAGCAGCTCAGTATCAACAAATAACTAAAAACGAAAATACTGCACCGTATCAAAATTTAAACAATAGCACGAAATCTCTTTTGACGCCTACAAAGCACTTCAAAATTGTAGAATTTAGAGAACTGTCAAAAATTATAGTTTCATGGCACTTTACGATTACTGTTTTCATTACTCCAACGAATCGGTACTTTGCCCCTTTTTATAAAATTAATCATATCTCCTAGGGGATACCCTGAACGAAAAAATACCAAGAGGCAGCTTTTGTGGCTTATGTAATAAGCTTCATAACTGATGTATCAAAATTGGAAAAAGACAGTGGCGCACATATTTTTTCCCCAAATGAATTTTTAGTTACCCCGCACGCACGCCACTGACAGTTGTAAGTAGATTTTTACTTGAAAATATGCAATTTCGTAATACACTTTCAAGTTCCAAGTTTCATTAAAATCAATCCAGTGGTTTTGAAATTATTTATAAAAAAATTAAAAAAAAATTAAAATTCAACTCCCTGTATATTGGAAACTATGGGTTTCCGGGCCCATGTGCACAGGAACTTTTTTTCTTATTTTTTAGTAAGCAATTGCCCCACGAGCGATGGTGCATGTTTTTTGAAACAGCCTGTATATATATATATATATATATATATATATATATATATATATATATATATATATATATATATATATATATATATATATATATATATATAAACATATAAAAATTGAAACTGACCCCGCATATGTTTTCTGGGGGGCCTAATTAGCGCTCATTTGAAGACATTTTTTCAAAATTCAAAAGTCGGGATCTCCTCATTAGTGAATTTTTTTTAAGAAAATTAACTAAAAACAGAGAATTTATACATATATAACTACACATCCACATGTTTATTAAATACTTCCTGCTTTTTTTTAATACTGATCTTTCCCTGTTTTAAAAATTTGACTAGTGCGTTGAGGATGTGAAGTCTTTCAGGTTACGCAAAGAGCATATTTAAATTTTTCTTATCGCTTAAATATTTGTATGTGTGTAAATGGCGGATAATTAAACAATTCTTATGACATCTCTATTTATTCGTATTCACGTTTGGTAGCTGGATTTTTTCAAACCACTGCCCATAATTAAAATACAAGTTTTGATAAAACCATGACAATAGTTGGATCCTATCAACAGTACCCATTTGTCAGTAAAAAAGTTACCTAACCGAAATTCTTTACCCCTAACCATTTTATTCCAGTCGTGTAGAAAATTTAGATATGCAACTACTAAAAAATTGCAAGTTTTACACCCACGGAAATGGGCTTTAAAGCTGCAGCAACAGTTTTCGTTTTAACGCTCACTGTCGCCGTGAGTGTGTCTATAGCAGGCAACCAAAAACACTACGTATACTTGTTTTCAACCGTACCTATATTATTTTTGGAAACAAATTTATATTTTCTTACACATGTCATAGCCCTTTCATCCAGCATTTTACCGACTTTCTAGCTACCACGAGCATTTTTTTCAAGCACGCGGCAATATGTGCATGGACCCGTCAACTATTTCCTCATAGCGCACCTTCAGCTTGTCTCGTTAATGGACAATATATCAACATTTTGTACATTCATCTCTTTCACAATCTGCACACACTGTGCATTCTAGGCCGCAATCTTTCATGTCGTTTTTTTTTATTATTTAATATTATTGGCTGCGGCATCTCAGGCCATTAGCACATTCTTTCCCATCATTCTATATATATTTTCAAATTTTCCAGACAGAGTCAACTTGGCTCGCCCGGGAATCGAACCCGTGACCTCTCGCTTAGCAGGCTGTCACCTAGCCACCTGCGCCACGAGGGCGTCTTTCAAGTCGTTTGAAAGCATTAATTATGTGATTATTATTCAGACTCTGTCGCACATCATGATTTTGGCTGCATGAGGTTTTGGTTGGGATTTCGTTGTGTTCAGATATGTAGAAATGGGACGAGCTACTAACACATCCACATTTTCGTCTCTCACCTTTTAATACTAACGACAAAGACACCCACCGATGTCTGTTAAGTAATTTTAAATTCAAAAGTCGCGGTCTCCTCATTAAGGAATTTTTGTTACGAAAATTAGCTAAAAATTATAGACTGTTAAACCATAAACTCAACTAAAACTACCGCGAAAGCATTACAGGAATGGTCTTTTTGAAATGAAATTTCTGGAAATATTTTAGTAAAATGAAGGACAAAGACTGTTGAAGTTGAAACTTAGGGGTTTGCAGAACACCTTTCTTGCGACGTTTTCTTTACGTAATCCGTATTTGTCTCAGGTTCT
Organism: Tillus elongatus; assembly: GCA_964006375.1. NCBI lineage: Eukaryota > Metazoa > Arthropoda > Insecta > Coleoptera > Cleridae > Tillus > Tillus elongatus. Next base: position 166,615,149 of record OZ023263.1, read on the forward strand.
TTTCCAAAATTTTGCCAATTTAGACGTTTCAAATCGCGACTTTGACGTTTTGAGGAAAAGCGCAAATTATTTTTCTTTCAATGCCCATAGCTTTTTTGTCTTTAGCGTTACAGATCCAGGTTTTGGTACATGATTCACACTTTATAATACAAACACGCGCACTTTGTTATATCCGGAGATATAAATTTTTTCTGAAAGAAAATACAAAATTTTCTGGGAAAAACTGTGCCGATTTTCCTGGCTAACGAACTTATCCAAGCCACTTGCAAAAGGGAGGTACTTACAAAATTTAATCAAAATCGGCCCATTATTTTGTAATCCCAGGTAACGTCCAGGTGCGACCAAGTTATTCCTGTACAGCCAGTGTTTATGCTGCAGAGACTGCCCGACGGGCCACCACCCCGTTTCTCGCGAGGTTCTGCTAGGAGGTAAAACTTATGAAAGCATGCTTCTGCGAAACTTCTTCGATGCTGATAATAACTACAAGATTTAAAGCGTCATCTTGACTATCATAAACACTGATGCCAAACTAATAACTACATAAGTAGCGCTGTTTGAGTGGAATCCATACCTAGGGCACTAGGTTTGATTCTCGACTTAGATTGAGTGTTTCATGAAAGTTAATTCAAAATGGCACCAAGTCATAATCACTTACATTATATATTTTTTTATTTCAGATATGCAGAAACGATGATGCACCTATTTAAAGGCAATGTTGGCTCAGGAATATTTGCAATGGGTGACGCCATTAAAAATGCAGGGATAGTATTAGGCCCGGTTGTGGTTTTATTGCTAGGTGTAATATGCGTTCACTGTCAGCATTTATTGGTGAGTACAAATATTAAGTCGATAATTTCCAAAATATAGCTTTTTTGTATTATAAAAAGTTTAAAGTGGTTTCTATACTTGTTTAATGATCGAAAAGTTTTACACGAGAAAGCGTATACACTTTATACCAATGAATATTAAACTTAAGACAACATTTTTTCTCTCTAACGTCAATATATTTCCGTAACTATGGCCGATCGGTGACGCCAATGAGAAGTTTCATCTTACTATCTTGAAAATTTTGCTGAACCCCTGTCTCTGTAAGGTGGGTAGAGATCTTTAACGTGCCCAACATCTCATGGACATGGGACGTATGGCTTTGCGTCCCCTCCGAAGGGTGGAACACGCAGGCATTTAACATATCCAACGCTATTTTCAGCCTGTATGGCGTGCTGGTAAATAAAATAAAAGTTCGGGACGCAGCAAGTGCGTTATGGTAGTAAATTTTCATAAAAATGTTTTTAATAGCAAATATGTGTGTTTTTTTTAGAAAGCAGGCATCAAATTTGATTACCAGTATAACATATATAGTAAAAACAATGTGCCATATTTCATCAAAGTAACTTTATTGTTTGAAAACGTACAAAAATTTCCGAAAGTAAACTTAAAGTGTAACCGAAAAAATTCGTTTCTTGGTCAACCTTATAGGTTAATAGCAAATTGAGCTTTTCAAATATGAAGCATTTAATCAAAATTTGCTACCATAACGCACTTGCTGCGTTCAGAATTTCTTTACATAAAAACATGCATTCTATTTCGATGGAAAATGCAAAAATGCAATAACATAAGGCATGTTCGACTAAAAAAAGTATTTGTATCACCAACGACTTATGGGCCAGCCTGTTACTATAGAAATAATTTTTTAGGATGTAGCTCAAGACACTCTATGATTAATGTTTTTTTTTTAATATCTTGTATAATAACGGATATATTGAGCTTTATTGATTTTTTACGAAAATTCGACAAAAGTAATATACCATTTTAAACGATAAACTCTATATCTAAGACTACTGCCAAGCATCAGAGAAAGGGTCTATTTGAAATGAATTTTCTGGAAACATTTTAGTAAAATGAAGGACAATGATGGTTGAAACTAAGAGTTCAGGGTTTGTAAAACATTCTTCTTCGGATTTTCTTTCCATAGCCTGTATTATATTCAAGTTCTTTGCCTAAATGTTGTAAATTTTGACGTTTTAAATTGTCACTTAGACGTTTTGATGAAAACCCCAATTTATTTTTCTTTAAATGCCAAAAAATTTTTTGTCTTTTGACCTACAGCGCAAAATTTTGGTAGGTAATTTAACTATAGCAATATAAAACGATGTACCAAATTTGGTTGCCCTTACTTTGTTATTTCCGGAGATATAAATTTTTTTCTAAAGAAAACACAACATTTTCCGAGAAAACCTCGGCTGATTTTCCTGACCAGAAAACTTATCCAAGCCACTTGCAAAAGCAAGGTATTCACCAAATTTTATCAAAATCTGCCTATTATTTTTTGAGTTATCGGTGTGATATATATATATATATATATATATATATATATATATATATATATATATATATATATATATATATATATATATATATATATATATATATATATTAAAACTGAACCCGGATATGGGTTCTAGGAGTCCTAGTTAGCGCTCATTAGCAAATTTTTTTTCAAAATTCAAAAGTCGCGATGTCCCCATTCCACGAAAATTCACTAAAATAGTCGGGATAAAAAATGACGCTATTTGTTAATGTTCACACCTTCGATGCCATGGTTGGACAAGAATCGTCGAAATCTGATATGAGGAAGGCAAAAAGCAACGAGTCTAACGAGTGCTCCTGAAGTACTCATTCTGTTGCTTTTACGCCTCAAAATGATATCTATCCATTTGGAGGATTTTTGCGTTAATGTAAAATTGTTTTATTATCCCTAAAAATTTGGTTACAGTCCCATACAAATAAATTTCTCCCACAAAATGTGATGATTCAGGGAAGCTCTACGAATGTCAGCAAAGGTGCTTTTAAATTAATGATGCTTTTGTCTCGAATGAAAACCAATGTTAGACGACAAAACAAACAAATTCTTTTCACATCCGCCCCTTTCTAAAGCGAGACTGCCATGCAGATAATTTAACTATCCATAACTTTGTAAATATTTTAGGTATGTTATTAACTGAAGAAATCAATATAGATTTGGGCTTAATGGATTCTTCTTCCTAAAAAAATTTAACAACTTTAATACAGACCATTCTCACGGAACATTTTCTATAAACATGACCTTGTTAAATCTAAATGATTAAATTTGTCACTGTACGTACACGTATGTTTATCTTTTGAGTAAGATAGCGATTTTTGCTACTTCGCGATAACCTAAACAATTGTGCCTTTCACAGTCGATCAGCCTTAGAACTGTGTTTCGACTGTAAGTAGTGTTGTATTGTTATGATTCCTTATTATTGTAGCGTGGATGGTGTAAACACCGCAGCCAAAATACCAACATTACACACATCAAACACTTATTACTGTGCTATCTCAATAATTGGTGTCCGGCTTTTTTCCAGTCGGCTGACGTTATTAATGTTTTAAAAACTTTTTGTATTGAGGTGAGTGACTGCGTAAATCACATTTTGGGAGGCGAATGACTTCGGATTTTCAATTTATTTATTAATATTTCTCATTACTCGTATCAGTAATATGCCAGAGCTGTACTCTGCAAATTAATATTAACCAGCACAAAATAACCTATCCCGATTCTCCTTGATTGTTTCATTGCGTCGCAACTTACCAACGTGGAAAAATGTTATTCTGTTGACAATTTTGAAGCTTGGTTTTGTCCGAGATGTGTCATCAATAGAAAGCGGAAAAGGAACATGTCTGACAACTCTGTCTTATTGGCCAATCAAACACTGGGATTGTGGTAACAGTTGAGCACGTTCTTGATGGACTAAGGCAGAACATGCAAGCATAGGTCGAAATTCTCGCATCACAGTCCATGTTGCAGATAGCTCGGCCATCGCTGCACATTCTAATCTCTTACAAGAACACCAGGCAACAATTTCTCAGTCAAATTCAGAACTACGTATTCTGAAGTACCAGCTTGCGGATAATTAAATTAAATCGCCCGCAGATTCTGTTGGGGCTGAAAGTGTTCTACCTGAGCTTTGTGCTCGACAGAAAAAATACTTACGTTGTCATCTTTGGGATGCGGGAGGGTAGTGTTTCTTCGGACACTGAACAGGCTGCGGCGAATCTTAATGCAGGGAGGAATGTACTCTCTCACTCGGTGTTGATAATTCTGCTGCCTCCATGGGACCCACTAGACTTGAAAAGAAATCACCAAATATGTCTTTATCTAGTCCAATTAAGGTCAATTTGGAAAGACTAGTTGGTTCTACACCCGGAATAGCTAGACAGTTGAGTAAAAATACGTCGTATAGTAAGGCAAGGATCTTCTCGGATAAGACACCACAGCACCTAGATTATTTTCGGGGTCTATGGTTGGACCTGGATAGACGTGTTGTGACAGTCTAAACCAACCTTGGGATCAGATATGTTGGGAAATCTCTTAAAATCGTGACGTCAAACTAGATACGCCGAACAGAAATGGATTGTAGTTTCAGTTGCAGACTTGCAGTATGATATCGCCTGTTTTAGGGATACGTGGTTTCACGATGATGTGCTCAACTCTGAACTATTACCTAATTTATATGAGATTCTTGTCTGGAAACAGGTAAATGTCATAAAAAGCATCAAAGCATATAGAAAATATGATTGGGGAGCAAACATTTCTTTGTGTCTGTCGGTCTGTATGTTTGTCTGTAGCCATGATAACTTTAGAACGAGTTGACAATTAGCACCCAACAAGTGAACGGTTTGAATTGTTTTTGGGTAAAATCGCTTTAGCGGGTAGGGGATGAATAGGGGACGATTTGGTGAAATTGACATTTCTTCGTTAAAACCCGAGTAATATAAAGTTTAGGGCTTGTTTATTAGAAAACTTCCAATTTCATCAAACACCTGGGATTCTGTGCTGAAATTAAATTAGGGGTTGAATCCGTGGGGGTAGAATATTGGTGATAGAAATTTCGAAAAGCTTATTTGCTAAAACAGCGAAAAAAGTCTCAGAACATATAGAAAACTTCATTCTGGAACAAAAACTTTTTGTCGATCAGTCTGTTGGTATGTACGTCTGTCTGTTAGTAGGCGCAATAACTTTCGAAGGAATTGAGATATCATCGTCAAATTTGGTATCTAGTTAGCACCTAACAAAGGAACGCTTCCAATTGTTTTTGGGTAAGATTGCTTTAGGGGGTAGGGGGTAGGGGATAAATGAGGCGCGAATTGGTGCAACTTGATATTTTTTCGTTAAAATTCGAGTAATATAACGTTTCACAAGTTTATGGATACAGGTATATGAATATTTTCTTTGTGGTGAAGTCAAGGATCCTAAATTTATTTCATAAGAATGTCTTTCTGAGGAGAGTAGGCTATCACAGTTATGTGAGAGTTACGATTCAATTTGCAGCACTATTTTGTTATCTATGCTGTTGCTTTTCACAGGTGCTTATGTATTTAAGGTTTGTATGGATTATTGTGTATTAGTATTTTGATTATATTGTGTTATTTTTAATATCCTGTAAGAAGAACATGTTTCTGTTGGGCACTTCAATAAATAAATAAACAAAGAAAAAGTATCAATAATTTACATTGCATAGGCAAGTCTAGAAAAACTTCTTAGGAAAGGCGCGTCTAGATTTGGTGACCTGCTATTTTTGCCATTTTTAATGTTATTTTCAGTTCCTGAAAAGTTATTTCCTTATCAAAATCTGGATTTAACAAATTAAACGAAAGAGGTGCGGTGTAGAATTTAACTTTACTATAGTATGATCTTCAGATCATAACATACCTATATATCGAATCTCCAATTGTTTTCAGTAATTTATCCAAAGACAGATAAAACACATAAAATTGCTAGATCTCATGCAGCATATTACCCCCCCCCCCCAATTCAGCTGGGCCGTGAGAGTTCGAAATCATGTCTTTTATTTATCTGCATTAACTGATGACAGATCAAGTGGCTAAGCGTGTTATGCTCATAATCAGTAACACTCGTATTAGGGAATTTTCGTAGAAAAAAATCCCCTAATGGCGAGATCCCGACTTTTGAATTTTAATTATTTTGCATATGAGCGCGAACTAGGACTTCTAGAACCCATATCCGGGGTCAGTTTTAATATATATATATATATATATATATATATATATATATATATATATATATATATATATATATATATATATATATATATATATATATATATATATATATATATATACTCAAAAAATAATGGGCTGATTTTGATAACATTTGGCACGTACTTTCTTTTTATAAGTGGATTGGATAAGTTCGTTAGTCAGGAAAATCGGACGAGGTTTTCCGGGAAAATTTTGAGTTTTCATTCGAAAAAAATTTTTTTTCAAAAAATAGGTAGGTAGGTTTACGATATAAAAGGTAAACTACACACCAAAATTTAAATTTCTATGTAACAAGAAAAAAAAGTTATAATAATATATTTGGTGCCAGATCATTTCTATGAAAATTCACTACCATAACGCACTTGCTGCGTCCAGGCTTTTATGAAGTTGAGGCTGCGAGTCTTCTATTCGATAGGTCAGCATTTTGCACTTAAATGTGGAACAGTTGATTTTCGATGGGTCCAGCTGTAGTTGTTTGTTAAGTTTAAGGTTTCAGGGTTCAAAGTTTTGCTACTGGGCTATTACTATTAATACCTACATTGTGTATTTTATAAATAAGGTATAGACTAACTTTATTAAATTCGTTTTGTTCTACTCAGTGTTTCAAAATGTTTGTTTTTACATTTTATGTTGTATTAATACTCTGGTTTATCGTAGACGCGTCAGAGATTTTTGCTTTAATAGATTTAATGACAGCCTCGGTGGTTAAGTGTGCTTCTGAACCCAAGAGTCTTAGGTTCGACTCCCATTATTGAATTGGACCTTTTCAGCACATATTGTAAAATCAACATCAACCGAGGTTGTGGCCTTGCGTTTAAGCAGATTGGATGACTGCACGTTCCGTCATTTGGGGGGAGTGTAAAGCCTTGGTCCCATGTATCATGCGATTTTGAACACCTTAAAGATCCCTACTCTTTTCACAGAAAGGCAGAAGTTCAGCGAAACGCTCAGTGATAGTGAGGTGAACCGCTTCCTGGCGTCGGTGATTGGTCATAGTCGCGGCAATAGACCGACGTAAAAGGAAAAAAAATTGATAAATACAAATTTCTTAGGTTATATCGGTATGAAAAATTGTCTATAATACATTTGCTACATGCCGTTTTCAGGTTTTATTAACTGTTTAACTAACAATAACATTTTAAAGGAAAAAGATTTGTAGAAAAAATTCGTTTTCAAAACACACTTGCTGCAATATTACTGTTTGTGTGTGAACTTTTATTCAAAGCTTTTGTGGCTTTTATTGAGGTAATATAAAATTTTACAACTAATAATTCAGTTAAATAACAAACTGTTAGAATGCCTGTCATTTTTATTGGGAAATTTTGCTATTAAAAAATACATAAATACAGGTATTTGAACTGCGATGGTAATTTAATTACGTAAGAAATTGTAAATCGCGAGGATACCATTTTCTGTGAACAATCTGTCACGAAGTAAATAACAATTATTAATACTGGTCAAGTGTTATGACTTCTACTGCGTTAATTTTTCGCACCTACCACAATTCTTGTGCAAGCCTCGCAAAAATAGTAAATATAGCACATTTATTGTGAACATAAACAAATACTTGTCATACTTATTTATTTGTGACCAAAATTATACAACTTGTCATACAAGAAGCTATGCTTGTGTTGGTATTTCCATAATTTGAAACATTATCATCTGAAGTTACTTATATTAAAACGATTTTATGTAATGTCACTTTTTAATTTTTTTATTTTCTTCGTTCTACTGCCGCAGCTTCCAGCGATGTTTTCACAATAGCCACATGAATTAATTTTCACTTTTGTATAAATATTTTAGCGAAATGTCCTACTTTTGAAGTCAAAAAAGTTCTTCAAATGAGCACGAACTAGGCCTCCTAGAACACATATCGGGCGTCAGTTTATATCCTTGCATGTTTATATATATATATATATATATATATATATATATATATATATATATATATATATATATATATATATATATACAGTTATGACAACTGCAATTTGCAGCCCCTAAAATGTTAAATTTTGTCCAAGTGTGGCAAAAATGATAAGACAGGTATTTTTTTACTTGAAGGGGGAGCAAGTTTTTTCTTGGTTTCGAAATAAATTCTGCATCCTACTAGCGCCCAGAGCGAGCCTTTCAGATTTCAATAGCAAGAGTAGTCGAGAGACACACCATTTTGAAGCTCTTTTTATTCTCTATGCAATCATGTTTCTTTTTAAGTTTTGCACGATTGGTTTTTGAGAATTACGAACTTGTTTTAGGCTCATTGAAATTTGTAAGACTGTTAACCTGATACACTCTCGTTCAAATTACAAACAATTTTTTTTGGTGGTAGGCAAGCTAAGTACAATTTGGAGAACCCAATTCATCGCAATACAGTTTTTAAACCTGATGGTTTAAACCTGATTGTTCCGCTAACAAAGTTAGCATCATCAGAGGGATGAATAAACTAAACTGAAATAAACAAAATTTTTCAGTTTAGTTTATTCTGATGACGCTAACTTTGTTAGCGAAACGATCGTCAGGTCTAAAAACTGTATTGTGATGAATTAGGTTCTCCAAATTGTACTTATGCGTGCTCATCACAGGTTCCAACCTTCACTCATCGTTAGACAAGCTTTTGAAAATCAATTGTACTATTCTTGGAGGTGGCAATTTTGGCAATACATTCGCCAAATTGGATAGTTTTTTCATAACCACTTTTGTTTCATTTCTCAGTAATCTAGGCAGGGTTCTCGAAAACCAATCGCTGAAAATGAAAAAAAAGTGATTGCATAGAAAATGAAAGCAGCCTCAAAATGATGCTCACTCGACTCCTCTTGCCATTTAAATTATTTGGATGGGTGGCTCTGGTCGCTAGAGGGATGCAGAAATAATTTCAAAATCAAGACAAAATTTGGTCCCCATTCAAGTTAAAATTGATCAGTTTTAGCATTTTCCCACACTTGAACGAAATCGGAAAATTTAGGGGTGCAAATTTTAGTTGGGACATCCTGTATAATAATAACATCATAGCAGACAAACTATCCACCCTGAAGTCGTCGACTTGTGCGGGAGGAACTTACACATATATAGACAAAGGACATCACCCAAAACTTATGAAAAGTCGGCCTTTCCACATTCGAGTGAAAAAATCTAGTGTCTGAATACGGGATTAGAACGCACGACCTCATAGTCCTAACTATACGAGTTACTCGCCCGGCAAACTCAGCTACTCATCCTATTTATAACATTTATATATTCACGTGTCACCACGATAACGCAGAAAATAATGAACTGATTTTAGTGAAACTTACCATACGTATTTATTTCTTAAATGGCTTGGGCAACTTCCTTATCCAGGAAAATGCCACTAGTCTTTCGAGGAACATTTTGGGTTGTTTTTCGGAAAATCTTTGCACCTTCGAAAATAGAATAGCTATTTTGACCAAGATTGGTACGAAAATTCTCCAGATTTAGCGCGTATTATGCACCAAAACTTAGCGCTCTATCTTTGAAGAAAAAAGTTATAAGCAAGACAAAAATATTCGGTCGCAATGGTGGTCAAAGGAGGTGAAAATACCAAAACAATATATTTGAGTAACAAAGTTGTTTCGTGCAGAATGGTCAAAAAACAGCTAAAATTAAGCTTTCAAAATTTTTTGATTTCTTTTCCAGAAAAGTTGAAATTGGTAATTTTTAAACAAATATTTAAAACAAAGCGGGTTTTGGACCATCAAAATTGCAAAAAGTGTGCTTAACAGTGTCTTATATTTCGTTTCGGTTAGATGTTGTTCTTCATTTGACTAAAATATTTGTAGAAAATTTATTTACAATCTAAGGCATCAAATTCAACAATATGCAGCCCAAAAGATAACTCAGAATGGATCACCTTGATATACAATTTTGAACGTTTATATCAAGGCAATCCAATCAAAATTAAAAGAAATACAGAGTGTTGAACTGAGAAATTGAATTTCGATATTTCTTGTCACCCAGAAAAGTATTTGACGTATTGTCTTGAAAATTGGTACCGACGAGTTTTCACAGTCATTAAAACTATTGAATTTCTAATGTGGTTACAGCAAATAGAGGGCGCTGTTTGTGGCACCCTCAATGTCCTAAAGATGTTTTTTGCTAGCTTCGTTAAGAAAGTTTCGATGGGAAAATAATGGTTTTTATATCTTCCCAACGAAAAAGGTATATTCTTGAATGGCGCTAAAATCCCCCGTTTTAGCAACATTTGCGATTCTATAACTTACTGCAGTAATGCAATATAAGCAACGTTTAATGCTTTGCACTGGCTGAGAAATGAGAAGAGATTAAATATGACACAAAACACATTTTCAAACTTGCTGGTGATAACACATCATGTCTAAATGGCAGGCATTTACTATATATACTTTTTTAAATTATGAAAGCACCATGAACCAATGAGTTAAATAAATCATTTCGATATAGGAAATGCAGCGAATAATAAAAAATGACAACTATCAACTATTATTATTAAAAAGATAAATAATTAATATCTTCAATATTGATCGACAAAGGCTCATAATGGGTATTTTTCACCTAACGTGTTTATTTCGTCATTATAGACAACTTATATAAGGTAACTGCAAAAAAGTTTAGTGGATTAAAATCTGGGCTACGAGCTGGCCAAGGGAATCTCTCACCGCCTATCAATCTTTCGGGATACATTTCATTTGATAATTTCCCACTTCAACAGTAAAGTATGCTGGTGCATCCTCTTGCGTAAAATACATATTCCGTCTTAAATTTAAGAGTAAATCATCAATGAAATCACTGAATCCATTATGTATAAAAGTTAGATAGGAATTTCCATTCAGGTTTGGTTGTAATACATCTGGACCCAAATTACGATTTTATAGTTATGTGTCTCTTGTTCTGTGCCATTAAAACCACTTGGAAGTTTAATAACTTGTATGTGACAATGAGTTTTCCTTTGGTAAGTAGGCACGTATTAATTTCAAGTAAATTTCAAGGTTTAAAGAATTAAAAGCAAGCTCGATTCTAGTAACGATATAGAAGGTATTGATTATTCGCATATAAAAAAACAAATATTTTAAACAAAGCTGCTCATAAATGGGAGAAGTAGATTAAAACTTTGTAAGTTACTAAATGGTTTAAGACTCCAGATTTTAAGCAAGTTTTTCAAAGTAAATAGCCTTTCTATGTCGACATTAATATTCCATACCACAGTTTTTTAATTTTTTTAGTCTATTGTACATATAAGCACAGTTTCGTTTCTCCTTTTGATTTTATATTAAACGTTAGCACGAGTATGACGCACGACATTCCAGAAAATATAACTAAGTACATAATGCTTTCTCAAGTAATGCATTCTAGAGAATGCTCAATTCCAGAAACTGTTTTTTGCAACAAATTAATATCTCACATGAACACAGGCAACACCTACATCCATAATTTCAAATTACTATTGTTATTGCAGTGCGTGAAATCCAAGGAAGTGCTTATTAGGCTCAAGGTTTACTCATGTCTTGTATGTTGTAACTAACGTAATTGTTCGATGTATTCATAAAAGTAGTAAATCCTAAGAATACAGGGATGACACTATTAGTTTATGTTTGTTACCAGTTGTATCTTAAATGTGACATATCAGCATTAAACGTAAACTTATATAGAAATAACAAAAACTACAAAACGTTTTACCTATATAAGTGTAGCTGTGCCTTAGGCTTATTTTTAGAGAAGACAGATACAATTTTTGACAGCTAGTTATACGATATTCCTGAGGTTGAAAAAAGCGTGGACTAGTTGTATCAGAAATGTAACGTATCAGCATTAAATTTGAACTTATATAAAAATAATATAATAAACTATAAAACCTCATATATTTTCAAAAGCACACCTATGCACTGGTCTTATTTTCAGACAAAACAAATAACACTTTCTACAGCTTATGTACCTGATTAACGACATATAACTTGGCTACAAAACGGCAAACAAGTACATTTAATTAGACCCTTTCCCTGTAGCACGAAAAAAGTTCCCAAAACTGGAACGCTTTTGAAAAAGGTTATCTCGAACTTTTATTAAGAAGGCACGTAAAAAGAATATAGTATCCCCTTTTACTAGACATGGTGTTGTGTAAATCAACTTTATTTTAATTCATTATATGTTGTTGCCCTTATTTGGAGAACCGTTCGGTACTAAATATGAATTTAGAGACTTCTTCGTTAGCTATATAATTGCTGGTTTTCATTTTTTACAACCGGTTTCGCTCTTTTACAGCATCGTAATAATATACATATATAATTTTCTTTTGTTTGGGGATGCCGTAACAGGGCGAAAGCGGTTGAGGAAGAAAACAAGCTATGAAGCTAGATAAAAAGTGTATACACCTATATTCTGTACATATTTACTCTTTTGTCTTATTTTCTTTGAAATACATGCAAAATCATTTTTACTAAATACAGACATAGAGACTTCTTCTCTGCCTTCATATGTAAAAGTATAAGTTTCACCAAGCAAAGACAACAACAATGAATGCATAATTTTTTATTTTCCGACCTTGGTGTATACTTTTACTTCATTTTGATTTATACAACTCCAGGCATATTTAGAAATTTTCATTATTTTCGCAGATATATTTGAATAAATATTGGTATGTCAATAAAGACTTTTGAAGTAATATGCATGTATATTATACAGGGTACAATCTCATAGTTTCATTTTATCTCCAAACGTTTTTAGTATACTTACTAAACGTTTACATTTTGCTTGTTCTATACGTACCCTATTATTGCTTAAATATTTCTCAGGTACGTAAATTATATATATTTTTTAAAATTTCATTCTCCACTCTGTTATAGACTGAAACAAATAAAAAGTCAAGATGAAACTTGATAGTTAAATTATTACTTAGATACGTGAATACATACATACATACATACACACACACACACACACACACACACACATATATATATATATATATATATATATATATATATATATATATATATATATATATATATATATATATATATATATATATATATATATATATATATATATATATATATACCTTATATAAGTTGTCTATAATGACGCAATAAACACGTTAGGTGAAAAATACCCATTATGAGCCTTTGTCGATCAATATTGAAGATATTGATTGTTTATCTTTTTAATAATAATAGTTGATAGTTGTCATTTTATATTATTCGCTGCATTTCCTATATCGGAATTATTTATTTAACTCATTGGTTCATGGTGCTTTCATAATTTAAAAAAAGTATATATAGTAAATGCCTGTCATTTAGACTTAATGTGTTATCACCAGCAAGTTTGAAAATGTGTTTTGTGTCATATTTAATCTCTTCTCATTTCTCAGCCAGTGCAAAGCAATAAACGTTGCTTATATTGCATTACTGCAGTAAGTTATAGAATCGCAAATGTTGCTAAAACGGGGGATTTTAGCGCCATTCAAGAATATACCTTTTTCGGGAAGATTATTTTCCCATCGAAACTTTCTTAACGAAGCTAGCAAAAAACATCTTTAGGACATTGAGGGTGCCACAAACAGCGCCCTCTATTCGCTCTAACCACATTAGAAATTCAATAGTTTTAATCACTGTGAAAACTCGTCGGTACCAATTTTCAAGACAATACGTCAAATACTTTTCTGGGTGACAAGAAATATCGAAATTCAATTTCTCAGTTCAACACTCTGTATTTCTTTTAATTTTGATTGGATCGCCTTGATATAAACGTTCAAAATTGTATATCAAGGTAATCCATTCTGAGTTATCTTTTGGGCTGCATATTGTTGAATTTGATGCTTTAGATTGTAAATGAATTTTCTACAAATATTTTAGTCAAATGAAGAACAACATCTAACCGAAACGAAATGTAAGACCCTGTTAAGCACACTTTTTGCAATTTTGATGGTCCAAAACCCGCTTTGTTTTAAATATTTGTTTAAAAATTACCAATTTCAACTTTTCTGGAAAAAAAATTTTGAAAGCATAATTTTAGCTGTTTTTTGACCATTCTGCACCAAACAACTTTGTTACTCAAATATATTGTTTTGGTATTTTCACCTCCTTTGACCACCATATGAAACAAATAAAAAGTCAAGATGAAACTTGATAGTTAAATTATTACTTAGATACGTGAATACATACATACATACATACATACATGCACACACACACACACACACACACATATATATATATATATATATATATATATATATATATATATATATATATATATATATATATATATATATATATCACACACCGATAAGTCGAACAATAATGGGCCGATTTTGATAAAAGTTAGCAGATACCTCCAGGTTTTCTTTCGGAAAAAATTTGTCATCGAAGAGAACAAAGCTATGGTGACCAAATTTGGTACGTAGGTTTGCCCTATAAAAAGTAAACCACATACAAAATTAAGATTTCTATCTCACAAAAAAAAGTTATATGCATTTATTTAAGAAAAATGTCAATTTCTATGGAAATTCACTACCATTACGTACTTGCTGCGTCCAGATTTGTCTTTAAAGCTATTTCCGAAAATGCACCCCTAAGGAGCTACACCCCTAGAAAAGGACTCTCAAAAATGGTTTTTTGGCATTTTCTTCAAAACTGCTACAAGTAACTTAATGAAATTGGACACAGGGGCGTAGTTTTTTATCATAAATGTTCCTAATTTGTTAGAATTTTCATCTTTTATTCAAACGCGTAACTTGCAAGGGGGCTGGAATGGTTCAATTGCCATATCTTTTTTGTTTGTGATTTTATCTAACACATTTATCAAAAATCACAAAGCTTTATTTATTTTACATAAAAAAGGTATTCTTGTTAAAATGTTTTAAAGTTGACCCTTTTTGAGTAATTTTCAGTTGAATGTTGACGTATTTTTCAAGCTTTTGAAGCCACTTGTCCAAAATGCCTTCGAAAATCCTTTGAATTTTTCTGCATATCTACTCACAGCTGCATTCGAATTTATCAAACACTCACCCAAGGTTAAAGTTATATCAACTGGGGTCCAGCATACGTATAATTTGAATTAAAAAAAAAATAACAGAAATAATAATATGACAATTACAATCCGTCAAACAATGTCAAGCTGATATTCTGCTCATTTTATTAATTTATATCATAGCCTACTTAAAAGATTTTCGAAGGTATTTTGGACAATTTACGTCTCTAAGTTTAAAGACAAAAAAGTTACGGGCAGCTAAAGAATAAATTTTGGAGTTTTCCTCTAAACATCAAACTCGCAATTTGAAACGTCAAAGTTGGCAAAGTTTAGTCAAAGAACGTGAAACAAATACGGATTGTAAAAAGAAAGTGTTGCAAGAAGAGTTTTCTGCGAACCCTTAAGTTTCAGATTCAACCGCCATTGCCCTTCACTTTACTCAATTCTTTACAGAAAATTTATTTCAAATAGACCTTTTCTCTGATGCTTTGGCTGTCGGTTTAGTTAAGTTAATGCTTTCGCAGTAGGTTTAGTGAAGTTTATGGTTTAAGCGTCTATAATTTTTAGCTAATTTTCGTAGAACAAATTCGTTGATGCATTTTTGCATTTTTTATCTAAATATGATGTATGTTTGTAAGAAAAAATCTGGACGCAGTAAGTGCGTTTTGGTAGCGAATTTTCATTAGAGCTTTCAAATTTCAATGACTCAATTTGCTTTAAACGTAAGTTTTGTTGGTTAGGAAACCAACATTTAACTTTATTTTCGGATTTTTTTTTATATTTTCAAACAATAAGTAATTTTGATAAAATATAGTACACTGTTTCTACTACATAGGCTATACCGGTAATCAGATTGATGCCTGGTCGCATTTGCTATTAAACACATTTTTATGAAAATTCACTTCCATAACGCATTTGCTGCGTCCAGACCTTTTTGTTTCACGCTACTTTTCTGTTCTTGACATATTACTGCAACAGGTTTGTGTCACTATTAAACGTATAAATTTAAGGAACATCCATAATCTTGATTATTAAAATTTTTCATATCATTACCTGCAGTAGTTACTTCATTGTATCTGGAAATTGAAATCTTGCATATTAGCGTTCATATACTTGGATCCGTTAACTGACATTATATAATGATGCAATGATGTGATGTATATCTTCCAAACGATAATAATTTATTGTATAAGAATTACTGTCAATCATAAATGATTATGTTTTGTTAAAATGCGTTTTTTCCTTAATACCAATTTTCTGTAATTAAAATGTAAAAAATAAATTGATGCAGCATAAGAACTATTATTTTATACTACTTTTATATAATATCACATGATAAGATTTATAGTAGCTAGAATAATAAATTAAATGATTAAATGTTACAGTCATATTGGAGAACATTGGTACATATAGGAAATACTTGGTTTTCCTGTATAAACGGGTCCAGAATGTATTGAAATTTGACGTTTCGGCTCCTGTTTTGTAGCCACTTTCAAGCACTTTAAGACACTTACAAGTAAATATCATTAAAAGTTTAAATTCTATGCAGGTCTCGCATTTTAAGGAATATGGTACTTCTCACTCACCAGATTTTTTTACGACGGTACTGACTTTTTCGTCTATGTAATTAAGTTACATATACTTTTTTTAAATTCTTGTCATGTTGCTTCTTTATCTGTAGGCGTTTACAAATTATTTAGCAAAATAGTTACCTATGTAGAGTAAAAACACTAAAAGGCTAATATAAACAGTCAAGTATGCTGTAAAAATAACAAGTGTAAGTAGACCCATAATTTTACTTGATGGTGATATTGTAAGTTCATAATTTGACGTAGAAGTTTAAAGAATATTATTGTGGTCATTTGTCTAAAAAATGGCAGATTTTACAAATTCCGAGCTAGCTGACATACATTTTACGCGTCGGCTTGCTAATAAAAATTCATGTTTTCAATCATTCAATGCTTGTATTAAAGACCATGTCAGTTTGTAACCGCAATGTTAATTTACGATATGAAACATGGTTTTCTGTTATCACTCCAACCAATTTTAGTATTTTTAAATCAAATAATTTAATAACTTTTTTTTGTACATAGAGAGGATATTATTGTAATTTTTTTTTAAGTTACTTAAAGTGAGGAAACGTTAAACACTTGGTGGCGGACTGGTTTAGGAACTTATCCAGGTGTGGTGAAATTCATAGGGTGCAAAACCGTCGACAAATAACCAAAATTTTTGTTTAACACAACTCTAGTTACTTTATCTCCCAACCATATCATTAGACCTATTAAAAATCATTTATGCTATATCCAAATATCTGCTATTTATAAACAATTCCTTTCAATTTATTTGAATTGTTTCTATCAGTTCAATATGACAAGTCACTTAAATCGTGTGACAGTTCCTAGGTTAGAAGCACTGACAATTACTAAATCATTTACAAAGGTCGATCAGTAAGTACTCGTGTTTAAAGATCGGTGGCGTTGTTAACGAAGCTGCCATTACCGTCGTTTAATGTCACCTGTCAAACGACACCATACTAAATTTCAGACTCATTCAGAGGTTAGTTTTTATTTGGGAGTCAGTTGTATCACACGTTTTCCGTGTTAATCGATAAAATAGAAAAAGTGCAATATCGATCCGTATTTCGATTTCTATTCCTGGATGAAAAAACATGGGAAAAGAGAAAAGTAAAGTCGCATGCTGTCTATCGAGACCCTTCACCATCTATGACAACCGTGAGATATTGGTTCTATGAAGTAAAACGTGGTCGTATATTTGTTTTTGATGAAAAGCGATCAGCCGCCTGGTAGACGTGGTCACCGAGGAAATCGTTGAAAAGGTCTACGATATGGTTCTCGCTGATCGCCAAACTTAAGTGCGCAAAGTAGCAGAGGCCGTAGTCGTATCCAACGGCAATCAATATTTTATATGGTGAGTTAAGTATAAGTAAGATGTAGCGCCGCCGTGGGCGTGTGTGAAAGTCGAGTAAAACTTCCCAATTCGGACTCGGAGGACGACGGTTCGAGACTCAGCGGCAGCGGATGATTTTCCAAATCACTTCTGTCGTTGAGATCGAGCTTAAGGTGAAGGGTATTGCACAATAGGCCAAGGGCTGCAGTGCTATCGGGGCGGCGAAGCCGCCGAGGAGCCCTGAGGGATAAAAAATGAGTAAGGTGTCGGCCCGACGGGTGCCACGATTGCTCACTGTGGACAATAAGCGGATACGTCTGTCAATGTCGAAGCAGTGTTTAGACCTCTTTATGCAACCTGAATATATTATTATACGCCAGAGGTGATACGAGGGTCAAAATAGTAGATTTTTTTCGGGTGAATGTGCTCCCAAGAAAGCAAATATGGTCCCATCGACCGGAAAGGTCATGGCCACGATTTTTGGGGATCCGAATGGAATAATCGTCATGGACTTTTAGCAAAAAGAAAAGAAGATCACGTAGCCGTACTACAGTAAATCATTGTATATATAATTTGATAAGAAATTAAAGTAGACATGGCCCTATTTGACCAGGAAGAAGGTGCTGTTTTACTACGATAACGCACCAGTACATCCATCCAAAATTGTCGTTGCCAAATTGCATAAACTGCGCTAAGAATTCCTGCCGCACCCACCGTACTCGCCTGACTTGGCCTCTTGAGACTTCTTTCTGGCTCCCAATATGAAAACATGTCTGGAGGGAACAATTTTCCGCTTAAGCGAAGAGGTTTCCGCCGTGACAGAAGCGTATTATCAAGAGTTGACAAATTGTATTTTTGGGGGGTTTAAAGGAATGGTAGAAATTGTGGGAAAAGTGTATCGACCCAAAACGAAATTACTGTGAAGGAAAAAAAAAAGAGAAAGTAGTGAAAAACTTCACTCTTCATTCCTAACACGGGTATTTCTTGATTGAGTCCCGTTATATATCATTATTGGTTTATTCTATTTAATTTTATACTGCGTAGGAGGTCGTTTTCTAAGGGCAATGAATATTACGCGGAATTTTCCAAAGTTGGTTAAACTCTATTGCGGAAATACTTGGATTACAATTTTTTCACAAAATTGAACCTTGGCACATTTTACCTGTAGTTTCATGGCAATATGTTGGTTAAAATTTTATAAGAATCAATTGACGAGTTTTCGATATAGCATTTTCAAGAACAAAATTTGCGATTTTCCATGCACAAACTCGACAATCAGAACTGGTTAACATACTTAGTCTCGGAGACTAACTTTTCAGTGTAATGATTCGAAGCCTCTAGCTGGCATCGCAGCTTCGCAAACCATGTTTATATATATATATATATATATATATATATATATATATATATATATATATATATATATATATATATATATATATATATATATATATATATATATATGAATATACTTGGAATGTTATTATTTTCAGTAGGTTTACCGCAATACATACCTATTCGACAGTCTTGGATTAGGTATTTGAAGTGCCAGTATATTGTTTTCTTTGCAGTATTCCAGTAGGCAATTCAATCTCTTTAAAACATCTTCCATTTAATGGATTTTAAACATTGCGGATATTACAAAATATGTTATTCTATATAATTAATAATAATGCTATGGACACATTTAAATACTGAAAATTGTGAGAAAACAAAAGCTCATTATATTAATTGTTCTATATACTTTCCTACTACTATTTCAAGGTTCATCTAAATAATTGATAGTAGTATTACGTTATGTATTTATTTTTATAATAATTAACCTGTTTAAAATGATAATTAATTGCTTCGAAAATAAATAAGTCTGAATAGAGAAAAAACCTTGAGCTTTGAAGATCCTCGCACATTCATTTACGATGTTTTCCTTTAGAATCATTCAGACAAATTTCTGCATATTATTTCATCAGTAAATTTTGCACACCTACAATGTTGTGTCAATTTGCCAAATTAGATTTAATGTCTGGCTTTACTAATTATGTATGAAATTAAGTGACAGGATGCTACTACTTCCCAACCAACTTTGCCAAAGTTTGTTATTGTAAACGATCAAAAGAAAAACACATTTTTAAGCCCCAAATTATGTTTGGTTTTAAAATACTTTTGACCTTAAAATTCATTTGTTTTAATTATCTACTCTCAGCTCCGCTGTCCATTATTTTTTAAGTTTCGCTGCTATTTTTTCTACACCAGGATTTTTTTTTACTGAAAAGTTACTTCAACCCAAAGAAAGATAAGATATTTACAAAAAATATCTTATCCACGTTATAAATACTCATCACGCTACAAATAATTACCATATAACTCATATTTAGATATTTAAAGATGTAGTAGGAAGAGTAGGGCAGTATGGGACACTATGCTTATTCGTTTTTTTTAAACGTAAGTCGAAATGATTTCAATACATAAATTTATAATATTATTATTTTCACATAAAATATTGTATAATAGCCATTCTAAATAATGTACTAATATGTAATAAAAATAAATAAAACAAATTACATTTTGTCAACTATTTAGGTGGTGTCTGGTAGCACCGGACGGGTTGTCGGGTAGTACTGGACTGGTAAAAATTTTCATCTTAGAAAAAATTGTCACACTTATAATAAAGTTTAGCCTCATCTACGATCAAACACTTTTCTCGTGCCCAACTCTGACAAAAATCACACTTGAGCTACTCTTCTGAGAAGCTTTAGCCGCAACCTATACAAACCGTTTCTTCTTCTGTGCTTGCAGCAACACTTTCAGTTTTGTTTTGTTTAGGTTTTTGTCGATTTTTTTTTATTTTGCTTTTTCTCCAAATCCAAGTAATCTTTTCCCACCCTGTCTTGCTTTTTTCTTCTTTTCCTTTTTGGATTTCTCTTGAACTGTATGTTCTAGTTCATTTTTAATATGGGTTGAAATTACTTTTAGCAGCTTGCATCTTTCTGGTAGACAGTTTACATTCGCTGGCTGCAGATGTGGGGGATATTTGCTCCATAATTTGCTGAAACCTGGATACATTTGGAGATGAGGACGGTGGAATCTTAGGTGTTAGGCGTTCCACTTCCACCTTAGAAGTTTCAACATCTGAAGTCGATGGTGGCGTTTGGAGAGGTATTGTTGATGCTGCCAACTGAGAGCTGATTCAACCTCAACCTGATGACATATTTGGTGATATAATTTTGGGAGGAGCTGCTGCCCATGTAAAAGTGTAAACACCTGACGTGGATGGTTGAGGTGATGGTAGATTTTGGGGAGGTGTTTTTTTTTTGTTCTGCCGATTGAGGACTAGTTGCTGCCATAGTTTCTTCATATTGTGCGTCAGCGATATCCAGACCCAGGGATCCTAAATAGTATAACTCGGTGAATATGTCCCGATTAAAGGGATGTAATCCTGTATACTGAAGGTAGTTCTTAGTCAACTCCATGCGACAAGTTTTAGTGAAAGCATGATTAACCAACCCAGCCACAGCATATTCGGGGATCCGCGAGAAATGATCCCGTATCATCTAAAGCGAAAAAGCTTCATTGTAAGCATTTTAGAATGATCTGATGATGCTCATATCGAGATGTTACAGCTTGTGGGTGAAATGTGGAAGAAGGCTTTTAATGTGCACATGATTCGTATGTGCCAATAAAATAACTTCAAGTTCCTTATTACTCCTGTGTCCATCGACTACTAGCAATACTTCTTGAGACAATATAGCTGCACGTTAGTGTCATCTATTTAATAAAATTATATCATCTGATATGTGTCCAAATGAATTTAAGGTAGCCATAGTAGTAGTAGAGGAGGTGTTAAAGGCAATAAAGAAGCTGACAGTTTTGCGAAGAGAGGGCTAGCAGAAACATTTATGGCACCAGAAACGGTTCTGGGCGTGACAAAGAGCACTGCCAGGGAAGCCATTAAGTCCTGGGTCAGAAACGAACACAAGGTGTACTGGGCAGACTGTCCAGGGCTCAGACATGGGAAGTCAGTAATTGACGAACCCAGTTCAAAGAGAGCTGTGGAGCTGCTAAAACTTAGCAGAGGGCATCTCAGAAACATAACATCTTAACGGGACACATCGTCGTCAAGAAACACCTGCATAAAACGGGGCGGTTCAAGGAGGACCTCGCATGCAGACTCTGCGGCGAAGGGGAGGAATCAGCCCAGTACATCTTGTGCGAGTGTAAAGCTTTGGATCACAAAAGACAACTGATCTACGGTCAGTCTAGACCGGAGACAGAGTAATATAAAACTTCACCCTACCAATCGCGGTGCAGACTAGACCAAGACATAGTGATTTTAGAATGGGTGGAGTATAAAAACTAAGGGCATGTACAATAAGCCAAAGGCTGCAGTGCTATCGGGACGGCAAAGACTCGGACGAGCCCTGAGAAAGAAAAAAAGCCATCTACGAAAAATAAGTCATGTCGAAACATAACAATTTATTATGTTATTCAAATGTATGCTTTTCTAAGTAGGGCGGTATTGGTAAATGACTTTGGAACTTACATTCCTTTGTCCACATGCTTTTGTTTTTCTATATGGTAAATAACTTATTGCTAACTATTTCTTTTGTTACAGCTAACGGCAGCCAAGAAAATGGAACGCAGACAAGAGATACATGTATCTCCAGATTTTGCTGAAACGGTAGAACTGTGTTTTGCAACAGGACCGCCAAAGTTACAAAAAATATCCAAGTTTATGAAAAGGCTAGTGAATCTTTTTCTATGTATCACACAGCTGGGATTCTGTTGTGTTTATTTCGTCTTTATATCGGATAATGCCAAACAGGTTGGTTGTACATTTTGATCTATTTTTTTTTCAGGTTACATTACAACCTTGATTCAAACAATTGTAGGATTTTATTTTAGAGGTGAAATATAAAAAAAATATAGTTTTTATTTGTGACCATATTTTCTAATAACAAATCACTAGATATTAGTACTCTGTTTATATTATTCAATAGAAAATATAATTTTGCTACAATGGAAACAAGGTCCAATTATCAAAAAGAAGCTCATTTACATGCTCATACACATATTCATACTCATTTATTAGTGATCAAAATTATGCATCACGTCTTACAAAAATGGCACGCTTGTGCTTAATTATACACATGTGTACCAATTTGCAAGGCGATGCGTCAAAAACTTTTCCAGGTACGAAGGAAAATCGAAATTGAATATTTCACTTTAACACCATGTATCTATTTTAGATTTGTGTCTATTTTGGTGCCCGTAATTTACTGCAGCTCTGTGTACCATTACTTTTGACGAGATTTGGGGAAGGGGTGGGGTGGGTCGTAGCCGGCACCTTTCGAGACTAACCGAGCCATTTGCCTTTTTGAACCTGCCCTTGTTTTACCCTGGAACGGTCTCGCGACATAACATTAGGGTGAAGGCCTGTCTTTTCTTCTACCTTGGTTTTCTTTACATCTCCCCTACCCGCAGCTGCGATGATTAGGAGTTCAGGTATCTCTATGTATTTATACTGCCCCTTTTTCTACGTATGCTTATTGTTCTTTTTCCGAGGGGATACAGTTAAACAGTGTGTGTTCCGCTGTGTCTCGTTCCCCCACAGTACCTGCATTCCGCATTATCAACTTTCTCTATTTTGTATGCATATGTTCCAAATCTCCCGTGGCCAGTGTCATATGGTAGTCAACGTTACGATGTTGGCAGCTCAGCACAGAACACACCTATAGAAGGGAAACGCCAATGCTGACGTTTTGAACAATATTGCAGCGCCTCTGGCGGATGCGATGAATTTTAGTCACACGCGGGAAATTTGATTTGATTTTCATTTAGCAAATCCAGATAAAAAATTTATTTAATTTTATACCACTGCCAGTAAAGAGATAAATTAGTCAAATAATTTTTCTAATGATTTTTATAGTGAAAGCAAAACAAGTTATGTTTTGATAACACACATACGCCTGTTTTAAGCTTTGCAATCATAGGGAAAATTAATTGGCAATTTGAACCTTCTAATACTTGCAGCTTCAGTTTTTACTATCGATATGATTAATGGAAAATCAAACAAGATAAAATACACTTGTGTTTTATTAGAACAGTATTACTATTACGTTTATTTAAAAACCTAGAACAGTATTCCTATTACATTTATTTACAAACAATTTTAATTCTGAAAGTAAGATGAAGTATCTATTGCCATTTCTTAACAATAGGTAGGTATATTACAGCAGTCTGGTGCTTGTACAATATTACATTTGTTCTTACATAATAATGACAAGTATGTGTTATAATAATAAAGAAAAAAATGAGACCAGTAAGTACACTTTGTAGAACTCAATTCTCGGCAACATATTTTGACTTAGTATCGTGTTTTGACATTTTACGAAATGAAAGACCTGCCTGAGGGGTTTTGCCATATTCCAGCTGGAATTGACCTTCCTGACCTGCCATCTCATCAGTTTGTCTAAAGCTTATGAAGGAAAAATATGCTCACATGACCATAATGTATGGCAAAACATTTGTGCACCCTTTAATTTCCTTCTTTATTTAAAATGAGACTTGGTAATATTCATCTAGCAACAGTGTACACTATCAGGCTTTCTGGTCGCCTTCCGAATCCACTCGATCCATTGTTTCCTTCTGAGATGTTGTATAACTAGAAATAGAAATTTTTATTTACACTTTAAAATATATGAATACTTACTCAAAGGAAGATGTAATATGGGAACAGCAGGCCTCTTCTCATTTCAGGTACTTTATCCTCATCAACGAAATGACGAGCACAAACATAAAATCTCTCGTAAATGGCTTGTGGATATAAACTAAGCATCTTTGGGTTTTGTACAGCTTTCACCCAGCCATCAAAATGGTCTTCTGATGATTTCAACGGAAAACGATGTCTTTTGCTAAATAAATCCAGGCATCCCGAAACACAACAATAAATCGTTTTCTTGATTGGTATCATATTTATATCCACAAAGGTTCTGTAAGAAAAGGTTATTTACTTATAACTTATGAACTACTGAAACGTTCTAAACTTGCCTGAAAACTAAAACAGTTGTAATTATGTTTCACCAAAACACCTTGAACTATGCAAGCCCCTTGCTTATTTGATAAGAAAACTGAAAATAGAATTAAAATTACATGATTGCTTAAACACAAAGCTTATGATAACTGTCATATTTTGATGAACAAGAAAACGCACCCTTAAAACACAAAACCGACGAACAATGAAAACACTGTAAAGTATCGACTAAAAGTTAATACAGGTAAAACTTAATTAAAAGAAACGTTTAGCAACAAACTTGTATTATAATTATACAATGAAAGAACTAGAAACGAACAAAAACTTTTTTAAATTCAAAACATTTGATTTTTGAATGTATGATAAAATGGCCCACTCAACAGCTTGTTCAGTAGAATTGTAGCACTACTAGCGACATCTACTATATGCGATGTACGAACTAGAGCCCTAATAAAGTCCAGGTTAGCTCCATTTAGGTGAAACTTCTATAGGGAGTGTTTTGTGCAGTTCAGTCACATATCGATATCAGAGATCAGTCGCTTTGTCCACTGGGCATGCTCTTTATTCTTATCCCATGTTGTTTTCCACACTTGTATTACGTGCTCCTTTACAATTTCCCTTGCTTCCGGCCTTTGTTCCGTATTCTCATTATAAAGGATGTATCTTTCCTTGGCGAGAAGTTCGATGGGCAGGTGCCTCACTATGGCTTGCAGCGCCTTTGCCGATACAGTTCTGTATACACTCGTTGTTCCTAAAAATATTCGCCGCTGATGCATCATGAGCGTGTATTTTTTCCAGTTGAGCGCTGCATACCAGACTGGGACACTGTAGAATCGAATTGACTGTACCACCCCGCACAACACACTTCTCTTGCAGCTACTGGGGCTTCTGATGTTGGGCATTATTCTGGCCAGCGCCGATGCTCGTTCCTCTGCTCTGTGTACAGATTTTTTAATGTGTTCTGTGAATGTATTATTTTTCTTGAACCACATTCCTAAATAGCGCAGTGCTTTCGATGGTGTTATTTTGTTATTTCCGATTTGAAAGTCGACATGGCTCCTCTTTCTTGTTCCTTTCGAGATGACCGCCTCCGATTTCTGTGGCGCCAATTCCAGGCCGTCAAGGTTTAACCATGTTGTGATTCTTGCTAACGATTCGTTTATTCAGTGGCTTAGCTCTTCTTCGTCCTCTGCTGTCACGACCAAGGCCAGATCGTCGGCGAACGCAATGGACATTGCTCCGCCTATCAACGCTATCTCCAACATCATCGTAGAGAATATACAGCAATGGCCTCAGCAACGAAGCTTGCGCTACTCCTGCCGTAACTTCCATTTCTATTTTGTCTTCTCTCTTTAAAGTAAGAACATATTAAATTAATCAGGTGCTGGGAAATAATTCTTTTTTCTAGTTATTTTATAATGAGGTCCCACGATGCGGTGTTGAAGGCATCTCTGATATCGATTGTCACAAGAACGCTTTGGTTTCTTCCTTCGCTTTTGATACCTTTTATATTGCTTTTGTGGTTTAGCATCCTTTTATAAATACGAACTGTAAAGGCGACAGTCCTCCTTTTTCCTCAACCTCGCGTTCAAGGCCGTTTCTAATTAAAATTTCGAAGAGTTTGCAGATTTTATCTTCTCTCTTTAAAGTAAGAACATATTATATTAATCAGGTGCTGGGAAATAATTCTTCTCACCATATTGCTTTGGTTTCTTCTCTCGCTTTTCATACATTTTCGATTGCTTGTATCATTTTCTAAAGCCAAACTGCAGAGGCGACAGTCCTCCTTTTTCCTCAACCTTGCGTTCAAGTTTGTTTTTAACTAAAACCTCGAACAGTTTTCTTAAGATGTTAAGCAAATATATAGGTCTGTAGTCAGAAGAGGTATCCGGTATATTGTTTTTACCCTTTAACGAAAGGGTGGCGACTTTCCAGTATTCTAGAAATTCTTGCGACTGCAAAAGTTGGTTCATCATACCCAAAATCCAGTCCAGAGCCACTCTCACTGCCTCCTTTACTGCTTCTGGTGGGTTTCCATCTATACCTGGTGCCCTCCTGCTCTCCATATTTTTAGCGGCTTTTCGTAATTCTTCCATCGTAAATGGTTCTACTTCGGTGCCTGTTATTTGTCGTTGTCGTTTAATATTTCTTTGCGGGAACAGTTTTTTGGCAACTGCTAGTTTATTTGTGGTAGTCACTTCCACAGGGATTTGGTTTGTTGCCGGCTAATTCATCTCATAGATCTTGCCAGTGTCTTCTTTTCGATGTCTTGACGAGATTCACAAGTTTTTGTTTACACATTTTGTATTGTTGTAATACATTTACAACGTGGTCCATAATGTCAAGTTTTTGGACCAGATGTATACTAAAGCTAACTGTCTGCCTGCTTATTTGTGGTATATTGCTACCTGTAAAATACGTTTTTCTTCAAGTGAAGCATATACAGGGTGTGCCAATGAAGACTATCCAACTGGAAAATATCGGAATTAAAAAAAAAAAGAAAAAGAAACTGAGACGTCGACTTTGTTTTCAAGAGGGGCAGATGATAGCGTATGTTTTGGTGTCTTGGAACCTACCACTAAGGCAGCGGCGTAAAGCACCCTTAAATTTGAAATGGCACCCTATGTTGAATGGAATCTCAAAATGAAGAAAAGTCGTATGCTGTTGTTGTGAGCATAATTGAGCAAGTTTTAAAATGACCTATCACTCAACATAGGGTACCATAAAATGTAGGGTTACTTTACGCCCCTGCCTAAGGGGTAGGTTCCAAGACACCAAAACTTACGCCATCATGTGTCCCACTTGAAAACAAAGTCGACCTAACTCGGGTGTTTTTAATTCCGATATTGTCCAGAAGTTTTAATTGGGGCATTGTATTCTATTTATGGGCTTATGTCTCTATTGATATGTAACAATAAAGACAAGAATAATTTGATAAATTCTTGAACGAAACTACAAACCAGCCTTATTGTTAAACATCCAAAAATTGTATAAAACTATCTTTTCAGGTCTTGGATTATTATGGATACAAACTGGATGTTCACCTTCATATGGCAATTATCTTATTGCCAATTTTACTGACAGCACTAGTCAGAAATCTTAAATATCTCGCTCCTCTGTCAACTATTGCGAATATTTTCATGGTGACTGGTTTAATAATTACCCTGTATTATACGTCACAGGATCTGCCACCCATATCTGAGAGGAAGTATGTATCCACATTGTCGCAGTTTCCGCTTTTCTTCGGTACTGCTGTCTTCGCTTTTGAAGGCATCGGACTGGTGAGTACTACCCATACATATTTTTTTAGCTTAAGCTAGCACCCAGAAGATTATTTCAAATACTGGCATTATTTTTCATTACGTCGTTAGCGCACTTAATATTTTTACTCATTTTGTATATTTAGAATGCGTTTACAATTTATTGTTGTAACCTTACCTAATGAAACGGTTCCATGATACGTATAAATGTGGACACTTCCCCTCTGGCTTTAACAAGTTCTTGTTTCTTCTCTTTAATCGGCTTCGCCTCTATGGCATCATCAGACAGGAGAAAAAAAGCTGAAATGGTGAAGCTGAGAAGAAGTCTTTACATATGATTTAACATAAAAAATAGTGTAGAAACTATTGTGTGAATGAATTAAATCTTGCAAACACACTATATATATATTATTGTCCTCGTGCGCATTAGTAAATTTTTGAGTAAGAGATATTTCAAAATTTGTCATGAAAAACAAAAACCGACACCACATGTTGTTTTCACAGAAAAAATGTAAACAGTGCCCTACATTTGACATTTTCCATTACATTTACGTTAATTTTAAACAAAGCTGTGTACATTTTTCAATAACTTTGTAAAACAATGTTTATTTTCAGGTTTTACCCTTACAAAATGAAATGAAAAATCCTAAACGCTTTAAATCACCTTTCGGTGTTTTAAACGTTGGCATGTCTGTAGTGACGGTACTTTATATTTTGGTTGGATTTTTATCCTACTTAAAGTTTGGAGAAGACGTTTTGGGAAGTGTGACTTTAAATTTACCAGAAAAAGAAGTGTGAGTATCCTTAAAATTACGCGTATTATTTATTATTGATTTACAAGAAGTGATGAGGTGTTATAATAATAGTCTATATTAATTATATTTATTTGTTTATTTGTTTACTTTTGTATGTATGTATGTATGTATGTATGTATGTATGTATGTATGTATGTATGTATGTATGTATGTATGTATGTATGTATGTATGTATGTATGTATGTATGTATGTATGTATGTATGTATGTATGTATGTATGTATGTATGTATGTATGTATGTATGTATGTATGTATGTATGTATGTATGTATGTATGTATGTATGTATGTATGTATTTATTTATTTATTTATATATTTATTATTTCTTTATTCAAATGCCCAACAGAAACAATTTCCTCTCACAGGGCATTACAAATAACACAACAGAATCTGAATATTAATACACAATAATCTATACAAAAAAATAAAATACATAAACATCAGTGGAAACAGCAGTATAATTAACAGAAAATATGACAACAACAAATACAAAATCTAGTTAACAACTCTGGTTTTATGCAAAAGATGCACAAAGAGAAAATGACAAAATACAATCTTTACTCTCAAAGAACCCTAAAGACCCTAAAGACATGTATGTGACACAAAATACAGGATGTGATTTAAACGGTTCCTGTTTATATCACAGCTTTGACATATTCTAATATAGTTTGTTAAAATGCAATACAGGAGGGACCTTATCATTAAATTAGGCCTAGCTTGAGGACAGTAAAATAAACAAGAAGAACGAGCATTTTACCACAGCACGAGTAAGCTAATCTGGAAT
Source organism: Tillus elongatus (assembly GCA_964006375.1). Classification (NCBI taxonomy): domain Eukaryota; kingdom Metazoa; phylum Arthropoda; class Insecta; order Coleoptera; family Cleridae; genus Tillus; species Tillus elongatus. The sequence continues at coordinate 166,644,980 of OZ023263.1, forward strand.
AAGATGTTTGGAGGATACACCCTGTTATGTAAGAGGATGTATTGGAACTTCAGTGACAGAAATACTCTGCAACCAAGTAGTAATATCTTATCAAAATAGGGTAGCAAGTTTTGTTGCTCGACTCCTCTAGGCGGGTACGAACCATTTACTTTAAAATAGATGTACCTGAGAAAATGTCTCGAGACTGTATACATGACAGTTATAATATAGGCTCCACCCCAGACAACAGTACTCAAGCCTCAACCAAATTAAAGCATAGGAGAGCGTTTTAAAGCTTGCAAATTCACAAAGTTACTGCAATTTCTTATCAAAAAGCCCACAATGCCTAGAGCTAATAAAAGTCTATGTTTTTCAAGATGTCTATTATTGAAATCCTTAGCTGCTTCTCTCGCCGAGCGGACGTTATCTCTTACTAAACGGACTATTTCAACTTTATGCGGTAAACTCAATTGAGGTTCCATAACTATTGTTGCAAGGAAACACTGTTAAACGCAACACGAACTTCCTGAAAGCAATACTATTGCCCAGTTTCATGAAGCTTGATAAAATATTTAACGGCTGGTTAGCTAATCCAGGCTTAATACAACCAACCACAGCTTCAAAATATTTGGTAGTCATGGCAAAAACCCAAATCATAGTCTGTGATTGGTCGTCTGAAGCCTTGATTAACTATCTGACCGTTAAAAATTTAATGAAGCTTTGTGAAACTGGGCATTTGACTTTAATAGCCATACAAAAAGAACTATAATTACACATGACTTCTGAGAAAATACTTACTTTGTTTTACGTTTGTCATTCAACTTATTTTGGTTATACTTGGTATCATTGTTACCATGGCTTTCTTTTTTTTGCATTAAAGTATATTCATACCATAAGTTAAACTTCTGTGAAATACTTGATAGTGGTTATTTTTTGAAAAAAATAATTGGTAGGTGACAATTTTGAAAAATTGGCGAATACAGTGGCGTACTTTTTTCCCTAAAATCAACCCTAAACCTTTTTATAATTTTTGGCATATGAAAATAGTTTAAGTAGGCCGTGATGGAATGGCATAGCAAACAATTTTCACAGACCTCTTCATTTTCCATCTTTTAAGATCTCGTTAAAAAATCGCGTTATAGATACAGAAGTTACAGGGGTGTTTCCATATTAGAAGGGTCACACAAGCAAACTTCTCTGAAATGGTTAATAATTCTTATTTTTTGACGAGATTTGATATATATCTATTTTGCGAGATGCCGAATGCAGTGGTGTACTTATTCTCTACATCAAAATAGCCCTAAACCTTATTCAAACTTCTTGACGTAAAAAAAACTGCATTAGTACGCCTTGGTGAGGTGACAACTTTTCACAAGATTTATAGAGTTTTCCATCTTATATCTTTTGATTTTTTGTTCATCAAAATCGAATTATAAATACAAGAGTTACAGCGGTGTTCTCCACTTAAATGGGCCACATGTATAAATACACTCTGAAATTGACCTGAGATAAGGGTGCCCGGGAGCCTACTTTACCGCATATGAAAAAAATATTTTCAGCCATTAATGGTCGTGAAGTAGACGTTTCCTTTTTTTATATTTCAACAACACACCACGAGCGCTTACAGACTAAATACTATCATACCGTGGGTGTCAACAAGGAAGAAAGAGGCAACTTGTTAATTCTAGACTTGAAGGTTTGGAGGTTCGGAGGAGAAGGAAAAACATGTGCCGACAAGGAATTTTACAACTTGGAAGTCCTCGGAACAAAAGAGCGGGTATAACAAGATGTTATATGTCTGGTGCCCTGGACAGTAAAAGGGTGCATTCGCTCTGTTCCCCTGGTAGATCTGTTGGGGGCAGCAGGTGGAGGAACTATGGAAGAAAGCTCATCTGAGCAGTGCCTGTGCAGATATCTATAAGAGAGAGAGAGAGAGAGGGAGAGAGAGAGGTCACCAACGGCACGTCGGTGGGCAAGGGATGGCAGCCTTTGGGTGAGGGTAGGGTCACCGATAGACGTATAGCTCTCTTCTGAATGGAGTCCAGGATAGCGAGTGTAGAAGCGGCAGCGGCACCCCAGATGTGGGAGCAGTATTCGAGGTTTGGCCTTATTTGTGAAGTATATAAGGTATAGAGATTAACTGGTGAAAAGTATTTGCGAGTCCGGAAAAGGAAACCTAATTTTTTAGCAGCCGCTTCTGCAATTGATGTGACATGTTGGTGCCAATTGAGATTTCGATCCACAGAAATGCCAACAAGTGAAAAGGACTCATTACTTTGAATACCTTGGTTGTTCATTGTGATGGGTCTAGGGTTGGTGTATCTCTTATGAGATAGAAAGCAAGACTGATATTTGGTGGGGTTGAATTGTACAAGATTTCTACTTCCCCAGTCTAATATTTTTTGGAGATACACGGAGACAGAACCCTCCATGAGTCTGCGATCCTCATCAAATTGGGCTAAAGAAACAGGCTTATAATATTGTATATTTGAGTGGGGGGTGCTGTCGTCTGCGTAACGGTGAACTAAGTTGGAAGTGCTACAGAGGAGGTCATTGATGTGGCGAAGATACAAAGTAGAGGCTAAAGCTAAACCTTGAGGAACTCCAGCATAATTAGTTACAGTTTAGAGGAATGGCCATCCACAACAACAGAAATGCTCCGGTTGGAGAGGAAATTTTCTGTCCAGGTGCAGAGTTTTGGTGGTAAGTCATAGGCCGGAAGTGTATTAAGCAGCGCTGCGTGCCAGACCTGGTCGAATGCTTTGGATATGTCTAGAGCAACAATCTGGGATTCACCGTGTTGTTCCATGGACTTGTTCCAAGAATGGGTGACAAAGGAAAGGAGGTCGGCAGTCGATCTGCGCTGACGGAATCCATACTGCCTGTCTTGGATTAGACTGTGACTTTCAAGAAATTTTAGTAATTCGGTGTTTATATACTTTTCCATCACTTTAGAGACGACTGAAAGGAGAGAAATAGGCCTGTAGTTGCTAGGAAGCGCCTTGGATCCTTTCTTGGGGACGGGTTGTACTCTAACAGTTTTCCAGTTACTAGGAAATATGCCTCGATTGTAAGGTGTCTAAAACAGACGAGTCAGGACAGGAGCAAGTTCTGGTGCGCATTTTTTGAGAACAATTGCTGAGATCTCGTCAATGCCAGAGGCTTTCCTGGTATTAGGGCAAGAGAACATCTTTCGCACCTTTTTAGCTTTGAAAATGATATCCGTCATTTTATGCGCGATATTGGGGACTGTTGGTGGTTGAACATTTGGAGGTTCAGCCTTGTCCAGGGCGGAAGAAACAATTTCATCCCCTGAAACAAGAGGTGGGAACGTGCTCTTGCTGAAATTATTCCCAATAGATTTAGCAAGGGTCCAGAAGGGTTTGCTGCCGTTGGAGCTTGAGAGGACTTTGTTTTTGATGTGGTTATTAAACGAGTTTTTTGCCTCAGAAAGAATGCGGACATAGCGGTTTCCTGTCACATTAAATGCTTGACGGTTTTCTTGACTGGGATTCTGTAGAAGCGTTTTGTGAGCTTTAACCTATTCAAGTCTGGCCTTGTCACAGGATTTGGAAAACCAGAGCTTTTGAGTGGCCTTGTGTAGCAAGGGAATTAACACATTTGAAAGAGAATCCGCGTGTCTCAGTTAAAACAATTAAGCATTTATTTATTTGAGATGGCGAATTGCATGGAAATTATAACAAAACGGCTTTCCGCATTAATGATTATGAAAAATATTTGTGTTTAATTGTTGATACAAAAATACTTATAGGTATTTCTTTTTAAAATATAGTTATATTACTTTACATAATATTTTTATAAAAAAATAACATTTTTGACATTTGAGTACATTATGGTGTCTGCTATGATGCCTGCTTTTGACTAAAGTCACAAGTGACTGATGTACCATCTAAAAGTGTCTCATGTTGTATACCTTCACGTTGTTCTTAAGCGTCTGCTAAATATAAAATTATCAAATATACTCTTTAAGTTAATCAGGACTGGTTTAAAATGAATTAAAAATAATTTTTGTTTGACTTTACTCTGCAGCTAATTAATAATTTTTTTTTCAGGTTGGCGCAATCCGTGAAATTAATAATCTCTCTTGGTATCTTATTGACGTATGCCCTTCAGTTTTACATCGCAGTTGACATAATGTGGCCAGGAGTGCAAGCCATAATGGGCCCTTTCAAATACCCAGTATTTGCAGAATTAACTTTCCGGTCCTTCCTGGTGTTAGTGACATTTATCCTAGCAGAAGCTATTCCCTTCCTTAAGCTCTTCATTTCTCTAGTAGGAGCAGTCAGCAGTGCAGCTTTAGCATTACTCTTCCCGCCAATCTTAGAATTGGCTACTAAATATACTTACGGCGAACTGACGCCCTGCATTATCCTCAAAGACGTTATTATTTTGATCTTAGGAGTAACAGGGTGCCTTACCGGCACTTATGAAAGTATAGTCTCCATCATCAAAGCTTTCAGAGAAGGCCTTTGATTTAACTAAAAGAAGACTGCTATTGTTAGGTTGACTATTTTTTTGACATTTTTGTGAAGTAGAGTGTAAGTTTTATGTTTTTATTTATTGTGTACATTTTATAGCTTATAAAAGTAGGACCAACAATTCTCACTAGGTTAGTTTTAAATACGAGTGATTGTAATATGTGAAAGCAAGCTGTGGTACTATGTACATTTTAGATTATTTTTATAAAGATATTCATTGATCATAATGGAACTATTTTATTAATTTAACAGAATCTGTAAATTTTTGTACATAACATAATTAAATGAACTATTATACCCTGTCATATTGTATTTTCTAAAGAAATGTTTCCTTTAAAACCAGTTACGCTTTATGAAACCATGTCAAACATGTAGGCGTAGATGCATTCTGACATTTTTACTGAATTTTCTTTAAAAAAAAGAACTAACGAGAAGATCACGACTTTTAAATTTTGAAAAAATTTCTTTAAATGAGCACGAACTAGACCCCCCAAAACCCACGGGGTCAGTTTCAATTTTTATATCGCTTGGATAAGTTCGTTAGTCAGAAAAATCGGACAAGTTTTTCCGCGAAAATTTTGGGTTTTATTTGGGAAAATTTTGGTATCTCCAGACATAATAAAGCTATCGCAACCAAATTTGGTAGGCGAGTTTCCATCATAAAGAGTACCAAAATTTAGATCTTTAGGCTAAAAGACAACAAAGTTATTAGCCTTTGATCAAAAACAAATTTGAAACTTCAAAATTGATAATTCGAGTTGGCTTACTATTGCATAATGCTCTTTGTGAGTGAAAAATATTGCATAAAGTGACTAAAGAAGCTCCTAGATCTGTGTTTCAGCTCTTATTTTCCTTCATTTGATCATATTATTCATATGTACAAAAAATCCATTTTAAATAAAAATTGTTTGCTCTAAATAATAAAGACGGTAGAATATTAACATACTAGGTTATATACCCCTTACTACATTACATCTGCCATGTTAAATATAGCTCAGCGATTGAAGGGTTTCTCGTCAGATAATATAGTCGGGTTCTAAGCTTATAGTGGTGACTTCACTTTTTTTCTCCATTTTTTTAATCATTTACTTTATTTTACTGTTATCTGCGTAATTGCGATGAATTTTTTTCCAAATTTTTGTTTAAAACAATTTATTAAAGAGGAGATAAAAACTTTGAATACTTAATTCGATGTGAGCAGCTAATGTGGTTGTTTGTTATTGTCCTGACTTGGTGAAACCGTTCCCTTGGTAATACAGTCGTAAAAACTTTTCTTGTGTGCTGGTTTTTTGTCTTTGCAACCAATTTTGCTTCTTACGGCATCGTCAGGCACAAGAAAAATTTCTATGTGAAGCCGCAGAAACGTCTAAACATTTGGCTTTAGATCAGATTGTGTAATTTTTAGTGAATTTTCGTAGAAAAAAATCACTAATGAAGAGATCTCGACTTTTGAAGGGCGAATTAGGCCCTCAGAACACACATCCGGGATCAGTTTAAATGTTTATAAGTTTATATGTTATATATATATATATATATATATATATATATATATATATATATATATATATATATATATATATATATATATATATATATATATTGGCCGATTTTGATCAAATTTGGTAAGTGTGTTCCTTTTGAAATTTGCTTGGATAACTTTGTTAGTCAGAAAAATCTCAGATGGTTTTTCCAGGGGAACTTTGGGTTTTCTATCGGAAACGTTTTTTCATCTGCAGAAATAAAAAAAACTATGGCATCCAAATTTGGTAAGTAGGTTTATATAAAGAAAGGTATACTACGAACCAAAATGTAGATACATAGGGTAAAAGTAAAAAAAGTTATAGGCATTTAAAGAAAAAATTGGGCGCCACTGGTGACCAGAGAAACGCACAAAAACAATTTTTTTGTGTGTGAATAATAAACATATTGTATATTACAAAGTGTAAGTTTTTTGCCCCAAAAAGGTCAAGAAGTATCAGAAAAATTACTTTGAAAAATGTATAGTGTGTCTTCTTGAAAGTCGTAATTTAGAAGGTCAAAATTGGCAACTCTTAGACAAAGAACCTAAAACGAATACGGGTTATGTATAAAAAATGTGGCAAGAAGTGTGTTTTACAAAACCCAAAGTTTCAGCTTCAACCGTCATTGTCCTTAATTTTAGTAAATTATTTGCAGAAAATTCTTTTCAAACAAACGCTTTCTCTTATGCCTTAGCAGTATTGTTAAATATTTTTTAATACTTTGTATTTTTAGCGGATTTTCGTAGATAAAAGTCGCTATGGAGGAGACCGCGACTTTTTAATGTTGAAAAGATTTTTTCAAATGAGAGCAAAATAGGCCTTCTATAACCTACATACGGGGTTAGTTTCAGTTTTTATCTGTTTACATATATACAGGGTGACGAATTTCTACGGTAAAGCTCAATATAACAATTATTATACAAGATACGAGAAAAATTTGTATACGTTAATTATAGGGTGTCTTGAGCTATATATATATATATATATATATATATATATATATATATATATATATATATATATATATATATATATATATATAGGGTGGCGCATTGAAAACTAAACACACCGATTTGCGTCCAGAGAAATTTTTCTTCTAAGAAACGCTGAAACACGTCAATCGTAATATTGAGGGGGACATGTTTTGACATAAAATTTAACTTTGTCACATCAACTCCTTAAGGGTGGTAATAACAACCCATATATTTGAAATAAGGAACATGGGTCGAGTGTTATATCATTTAAAAGCTCTTTCTTGTCTGAATTCAGCACACAAATTTTTTTGGAAGTTTTATCAACTCGTTTAAAAATTATTAACAGTTGAAGATGCAAAACGCATTTCGCTCAAAAGAAATGTGCTGATAGTCAATGCTTTGTTGGTTTGTAAACAAAAAATTGACTATCAGAACATTTCTTATCGGAATTAGAGAAATGCGGTTTACTATTTCAGTTTATTGGTCGGTTTGATACTTGATAGTACTACCGAAAATTAATTTCACAATGGTGTATTATATAGAAGCAAGAGTTGAAATAATTACTCGTTTTTTTCAAAAATGATGACTGTGCCAACCGTACCGCAAATTTGTTTAATGAGCGACATCCGAAGAGGCATGTTAACAGAAAATACATTTTGGAGTTAGTTGCAAAGTTTCGATAAAGTGGTTCAGTAGCCAGCAAAAAAACGGGATCCTGAACGTGAATTTCCGGTTAGAAATGAAACTACTGAGATTGAAATTTTAGGACAAATTGCTGCAGACTCAACTTTGAGCACAGGAAAATTGGCCACTGTTTCAAACATCAAAAGAAGAACTATTCAGCGAATATTGAAGCATCGTAAATTTTACTCGTATAAAATTCATCTTGTACAACAACTGAATGAAGATGATTTTGATCGGCGACTGGAGTTTTGTGAAGTTATGACTGCACGAATAGCTGATAACGGGAACTTTCTGTTCAATATATGTTTTTCAGACGAGTGTAAGTTTTTATTAAGCTCTACAGTCAATCGTCATAATTGTCATTATTGGGCAGATAATAATCCAAGAAATTTTCACAAAGTCCACACTCAAACTCCACAGAAATTGAATGCCGGGACTGGCATTTTTGGAGACCGTTTAATCGGACCAATTTTTTTTGATGTAAATTTGAGTGGCGAAACGTATTTGGAGTTACTAGAAGATATCGTTTACCCTCTACTAATTGACATTGTTGAAAATGATGATCGCTGTCAAGAAAATCAATTAGTGTTTCAACAAGATGGAGCTCCTCCGCATTTTTTACCACGTGTTAGGAAGTTCTTGAACAGAGAGTTTCCAGAGCAATGGATTGGGAGTAGATGTGCTATTGAGTGGCCCTCTAGATCACCGGATTTAACTCCTTTAGACTTCTTTCTATGGGGCCATTTAAAGAGTAGAATTTTCGTAACAGAACCGGAGTCTCTGGAGGAATTACGACGACCCATTGTTGAAGAATGCCGTCTAATAACTCTACAAATGCTCCAGATTGTCAGAGCTCGTTTTGAACAAAATTTGTACTTTTGTATGGAAGCTGGTGGTCAACTAGTTGCACACTTACTTAACTGAACAAACATTTTTGAACGTTTGGTTTTGTTTTAGTGAATTTTTAATATTTTAGTTTTTTTAACGAAAAATTGACTAGTTAGTGCATTTCTTATCACAATGAATGAAATACGTTCTTGCAACTCCAACTGTGAATAATTTTTAAACGAGTTAATAAAACTTTCAAAAAAATTACTGTGCTGAATTAAGAAAAGAAAGAGCTTTCAAATGATGCAACACTCGACCCATGTTCCCTATTTAAAATATCAGGGTTGTTATCACCACCCTTAAAGGGTTGAGGTGACAAAGGTGAATTTTATGTCAAAACATGTCCCCCTCAATATTAATTCTTAAAAGAAATTCTCTGGGCGCAAATTGGTCTGTGTTTCATTTTCAATGCGCCACCCTCTATATATATATATATATATATATATATATATATATATATATATATATATATATATATATATATATATATATATATATATATATATATATATATATATATATATATAGGTGATGTTTATCACAATTGTTCTGTCTCTATAAGCGATTTAAAAAATATGGCTAAGATACAGATTCTTTATTTACTATGTTTCTTTAAGTGCAGCAGCTTTTTCACATAATATATGACAAATGAAGCAGACCCAAGTAAAGGTATTTAAGAACACGGTGGCATTTTCTGACCCACTGCAACAAGAAATCAGTTTTGTGCAGACGCTACCTACTTAGTAATGAATATACATACCAGAGCAGTCATCATACGTGTTTAATTGGGAACCTTCTCCTTGTTTTAAGCCAGTCCACAACCTAGGCCAAGAAATGTCTCAATTTTGTAACCATAACCGTATATTGCCGATAAGTATTAAGACATTGGCCAAGACAATAGCTATAACCATAAAGACATGAAACAAAACATATTGGAAGTATGTTTAGTGTTATTACCAGAATATTATGGGTAAATCGTGACTTAGCGGTCAACAAGATTATAGAGCATGCTTTTAGTTTGTCGCTGGTCACTTAACGCCGTTCATATTCACCTGCTTTTTGTTTAACAGGGGCTCTCCAACTTCATTATAATAGGTCTTTGTGTTCAACCGTTTTTACTTATTTCGGGATTTAGATTTAAAAAATACCTAAAAATAAATTCAGTTGTTTCTAATTAAGATAATTGAATGTAATAATTGAAAAATTCAATAAAAAATAACGTTTTAGTGAATTTTCGTAGAAAAAATTCACTAATGGGGAGATCCCGACTTTTGAATTTTGAAAATTTTTTGCAAATGAGCGCGAACTAGGACCCCTAGAACCCATATCCGGTGTTAGTTTCAATTTTTATATGTTTATATATATATATATATATATATATATATATATATATATATATATATATATATATATAATATATATATATATATATATATATATATATATATATATATATATATATATATATATATATATATATATATATATATGTATGTATCACACCGATAACTCAAAAAATAATGGGCCGATTTTGATAAAATTTGGCATGCACCTTCCTTTTGTGAGTGGCTTGGATAAGTTCGTTATTCAGGAAAATCGGATGAGGTTTTCCGGGAAAATGTTGAGTTTTCATTCGAAAAAAATTTTTATCTCAAAAAATAAAAAATCTATGATACCCAAATTTGGTAGGTAGGTTTACGATATAAAAAGTAAACTATACACAAAAATTTAGATTTCTATGATGCAAGAAAAAAAGTTATAATAAAATATTTGGTGCCAGATCATTTCTATGAAAATTCACTACCATAACGCACTTGCTGCGTCTTCGCGTTTTAGTGAATTTTCTTAAAAAAAATTCACTAATGAGGAGATCTCGACTTTTGAATTTTGAAAAAATTCCTTCAAATTAGCACTAATTAGGCCCCCGAGAACACATATCCGGGGTCGGTTTGAATTTTTATATGTTTATATATATATATATATATATATATATATATATATATATATATATATATATATATATATATATATATGTATCACACCGATAACTCAAAAAATAATGGGCCGATTTTGATCAAATTTGGTGAGTACCTTCCTTTTGCAAATAGCTTGGATAAGTTCGTTAACCAGAAAAATCTGCTCAGTTGAAATAGATTAAACAATGTTTTTTTATAATTAGACAGACGGATTTCCCTTATCAGTGTCAGTTCTGAGCCAGCCTTAAATGTATGGAATTTAGACCACGAAATTATAATGCATGTTTGTAAGAAAATACATTCGGAACTCAGCAAGTGTGTTATGGTAGCGAATTTTTATGGAATGCGTCAAATTTGAACAGCTAATTTGCTATTAACTTATAAGGTTCGTGGCCAGGAAACTAGTTTTTTCGATTTTTTTTTACATTTTCAAACAATAAAGTTATTTTGATGAATTATGGTACATTATTTTTATTATATATGTTATACTGGTAACCAAATTTGATGTATGTTTTCTTTAAAAAAAACACATATTTGCTATTTAAAACATTTTTATGAAAATTCACTATCATAACGCACTTGCTGCGTCCAGAGTTTTTTTAATTTGCAAAATGACTTAACATTCAACTATTTTCGTTAACATACTTTTTACTTTGTATTTTCATTAAATTTTATTTTTTCATATTATGCACATTAAGCGCGCTATGTCTTGAAAGTTGACGGTTCTTCTGAACTTGATAAAACAGCTCTGCACTCTGGACCTGATATTATTTTACTCCCACTTATTATACATCTCTCCCTCAAATGAACGAGATTTTTTTTCTGATTGATATCTAAAAGCAACAAAGTGGTCAACTTACCAGATGTAAAAATGAATTGCAACTGTGGATTTTTCTGTGCTTGTAAATAAGTAATGTCAGAATACCTTAATGGTAGTGTAAACAGCCACAATTGTTGATATTGGTCTGACAGTAGCCCCCATGGGATGGAAGAAATTTATACCCAATACCTTCAAAAAGTAAACGTATGGGTCGGAATTGTTAGTCATCATGTATTGGGCCTTTCCCCTTTGAAGGGACTTCAACAGGTTAACGCTAAGTGGTGGTGGTCATAAAGGTGGTATGGTCTCGACAGAACTGCCATTGGCCACATCTTTTTTATTTCTCGTTTGAGGTTTAAGGTTTTTTAATAACGTAAATGTAATCTCTTCATATTCACACATATACGCACATAATTACGTATACCTACACATAACTACACGTATATATTTTTAAACTATTTAGCCGTACATTAAGTATATAAATATTGTAATTGCATTTTTTGTTTTCTTTTGTTTTATTTTTTTTTGTTTTTTTTTGTTTCTTTTGTGGTTTTTTCTCCAAGTTGATATAAGGATTAACAGAGACACTTTAACGCCTACGGGCCATCAAGGCATCATAGACACACAGACTGCACCTCGGAGAGGAGAAATCCATATAAACGAAAGACACTAGGACTCTTAAAGTAATTAACAGTTTTCTTATAAATTTATACTATTATAACAATAAATCTATTTGTCTTAAAAAACTATACAACAATAGAAAGACATTTTTATCTTGAAAACTTAGCAGGTATGATACATTTGCCGGGAATTTGACATTTACTGTTGTTTTTAGTGAATTTTCTTAAAAAAAATTCACTAATGAGGAGATCCCGACTTTTGAATTTTGAAAAAATTTCTTCAAATGAGCGCTAATTAGGCCCCCCAGAAAACATATCCGGGGTCAGTTTCAATTTTTATATGTTTATATATATATATATATATATATATATATATATATATATATATATATATATATATATATATATATATATATATATATATATTTATATATATATATGTGTCACACCGATAACTCAAAAAATAATGGGCCGATTTTGATCAAATTTGGTGAAAAAATTCCTTTTGCAAATGGCTTGGATGAGTTCGTTAGTCAGGAAAATCTGCCCAGGTTTTCCCGGAAAATTTTGTGTTTTCTTTCGAAAAAAATTTATATCTCCAGAATTAACAAAGTAAGGGCAACCAAATTTGGTACACAGGTTTACGTCATTATAGGTAAGTTACCTACCAAAATTTAGCTATGTAGGTCAAAAGACAAAAAAGTTATAGGCATTTAAAAATAAATAAATTGGGGTTTTCCTCAAAACGTCAAAGTGGCGATTTAAAATGTCAAAATTGGCAACATTTAGGCAAATAACTTAAATCTAATACCTGCTATAGAAATAAAATGTCTCAAGAAGGATGTTTTACAAACCCTAAAGTCTTAGTTTCAACCGTCATAGTCCTTCATTTTACCAAAATATTTGCAGAAAATTCATTTCAAATAGACCCATTTTCTGATGCTTGGCAGTAGCCTTAGCTATAGAGTTTATCATTTGATGGTATATAATTTTTGTCGAATTTTCGTAAAAAATTAATAAAGCTCAATATATCCGTTATTATATAAGATATGAAGAAAATTTGTATATATTAATTATAGGGTGTCTTGAGCTACATCTTAAAATAATATTTCTGCAATCACAGGTGGCCCATAAGGCGTTGGTGATACAAATTTCCTTTTTTTAATCAAACACGCCTTATGTTATTGCATTTTCCATCGAAATATAATGCATATTTGTGAGAAAATAAATTCTGGACGCAGCAAGTGCGTTATGGTAGCGAATTTTGATCAAATGTTTCATATTTGAACAGCTCAATTTGCTATTAACCTATAAGGTTGACCAAGAAACGTGTTTTTTCGGGAACATTTTAAGTTTACTTTTGGAAATTTTTGTACATTTTCACACAATAAAGTTATTTTAATGGAACATGGCACATTGTTTTTACTATATAGGTTATACTGGTAACCAAATTTGATGCCTGCTTTTTTAAAAAAACGCACATATTTGTTATTAAAAAGATTTTTATGAAAATTCACTACCATAACGCACTTGCTGCGTCCAGAATTTTAATGAATTTATAAGGTCAGTTCGTTGCGTATTGAATCTGGGATATGAAAATATTAGGTGGTCCAAGTCGCAGATAGACGTTAGATCGCAGTTGCAATATGGAGAGTCCTTGATGCTAATCGATGCAGATGTGATTTATATCTACCGTGGTTAAATCTCATTCTAATTATCGTGGTTAAAATTTGTCTTGGGAAATTAAGATCTTTTATTTCATTTCTTAAAGGTAACTTCGGGTAGAGGAAGCTAGATCTGTTGTTTGATTTTGGACATAGGGCTTCCATTCTTTTCCCATATAGTTCTTAAATATTGTTTAATTTCTGCGTAGAAGTCAGTGAACGGGGTCTCTATTTCTTGGGATGATGTTTCAATTGTTGCCTCTTTTGCTATTTTGTCCACCAATCCATTTCCAGTGATGTTGGAGTGTCATTTGCACCACAGGCTACCTAAGATTATTACGAGAAGATATTGTGCCACGTATCAGAGAGTTGTTTCAAAATGATTTCCTTAACACGTCTACTTCCAACAAGATGGCGCCCCACCTCATTTCAGTCGAGAGGTAAGGGAATACTTGAATGCCACATTTCCAAACCGATGGATAGGCAGAAGGGGGTGCATTGAGTGGCCAGCTAGGTCTCCAGATTTGTCGATTTTTTTCCTCTGGGGTGATTTAGAAAAGCGTTGTTAACATTGATCGGCCTACAAATTTGGAACAGCTGCGAGACTGAATTGGGATTGCCTTTCAACAAGTGCCTAACGGATCAGTGAAAACTCGAATTTGGCGCTGGAGTGTATATTAAAACGAATAAAACTAAAGGTTACAAAGATAGTAATGAAGATAAACAATAAGGCCAAGAAGATTAACAAGTAGAAATTATTTTTTAATGAAATATTTCATGGAAGGTAAAACCTACGTGTTTCTAAAATACAACGAACTTGTTTGCGTGCCACAAGATGTGTGGTTACTGGTTTTCGAATAGTACGAGTACAGCCCGTCCCCAATAAACGATCCAAAGCGCTTCCTAGCAACTACAGGCACATCTCTCTCCTTTCAGTCGTCTCTAAAGTGATGGAAAGGTATATAAACACCGAATTGCTAAAATTTCTTGAAAACACAGTCTAATCCACGACAGGCAGTATGAATTCCGTCAGCGCAGTTTAACTGCCGACCTCCTTTCCTTTGTTACCCATTCTTGGAACAAGTCTATGGAACTACACGGTGAATCCCAGATTGTCCCTCTAGACATATCCAAAGCATTCGACCAGGTCTGGGTTGGGGGTGGTGGTGCTGCTTATTCCAAAGCTAAGACACTCCAGTAAAAAACAAGGATTCATGACGAGCCGTCTGACAAGTACGTAATTTGACAATAAAAGGTTGTACTTTATGACTAAAACGAGTTTGGCGATTAAATATCGCAAGCGGAGGTAATCAGAAGCAATTTCTATAAAGCAATGTCGATAGTATAATCGATAAAAGAGAAACATATCTCCAAGCATTTTCCTGCGGTCGAGGGAAGTAAGAGTGACTATAATAGATGAATCTCATATAAGGTGAACAGCTCGTTTCTGAATAAAATCTAGGAGGAAAAGGTTTCTTTGGGACAGCGTCCCAGGCATGAGAACAATATTCCAACTGTGGCCATATATGTGATTTGTACAGCGTAGTGGAAAGACCACGTACTTTGGGTGTATCATTACGGAGGATGGTGGACGCATAACAGATTTGAGAAGAAGGATCGCGATAACAAAGCAAGGGATATACAAAGTACTCTTCTCACTAATAAACGGTTTTACTTGGACCCGAGAAAGAACTTCATCAAGTTGTACTTACGAATTATGGTAGTGTATGTGACAGAAACGTGACCTGTGGCTAAGCATGACAATAGAAGCTTTTGTAATGTTGTCATAAAGAACAATGATATGGAGACGGTACACCAATAAAGAAATGAATAAAAATATGCCAGAAGAGGTGCGAGAAGATAGATGCTGCTGAAAGAAATTGAAGGAGGACGGCAAAATTTATATTGGTAATATTCTGAGATGTAATAGCTTTCTGACGGCACTATTTGAATAACACATACTTGGAGCAAATATGTACACCAAGCGAAAAACTTTTACAGAACCTGGCACAACTAATTAAGCGTGGAAGTTATAATAAAATTAAGAGCGCTGGCTGCAGAGATAGAATCATGTTTGCGACGACAGAGTGACATCGCTTTTAGATTGTGGTGCTGATGATGATGACGATCATGTTTTGTACTCACCGTTTAAAATACTTTAACGTCTTTAACTTATTTACGAGGGATCCACTGTAGAAATAAACCTTTTCTGTTTGACGTTTGTAATTTTATTCGAGACATACATGTCAAAGTGTGATTGTCACCTTTGAAATTGTCTGTAAATGGTGTTTGTTTACATTTCTTTAAAGCGTGTCTTTATTTGATATTTAAAATTAAGTTATTTTTAAACAATATTCACCATGTCTAAAGAACAACTTGGCAAGAAGTTTGGTAGACCGGACCTAGAGCGGGTAGGTCTTTTCAGCGAAATGGCCTATATGAATGGGAAAGGATACTCATTTCCAAGTAAGTTTTTTGCTACAATTTTGCAGTTTGCGAAAACACAGTTTAGGGTATACTGGCTGCTGGTGAATAAAACTCATGATACAAATAACGAGAGATATAATATTCAGACTATCTATTTTTAGACCTGTCACGCGGATGGTATCAAGTGGTGAGTCCAATGCAACAATAACATGCTGTCGTGCAGTGAGGTTTGACGTTTCATCACAACCTCTTAACAAATTACGTATTTTACTAATATTTAAGTGCATACAGTTGGAAGTAATAAAAATGAGAAAGATTAAATTTAGTGCTGCGATCTATATTATCTGAAAAAAACAATATAGGCGTAACTTTAACCGCATTAAACTGACGTAAAGAAATTTTTTGATTGTGAATGACTTTGTTTTAAGTGTGTAGTTGGACTTCTATAACGTTACTCACCATGTGACGTCATAGGAGGGGGCGGGGCATATGCGCAATATTATATCTCTTCTAAGTCATTATATCATGGATAAAACTTACCAGTCAACTTGCACGCTAATATACTTGTGCAAAGTTCTTACCTATATTACCCCCTATTTAGTCCTGGATGCTAAACAAAAAGAACAGGTCAAATGTATCTCCTGCTTTTCTTAAGAGGCGACTTACTAGAATAAACACCAACGCAAGTTTGGTAAAGGTTTACTTTCCGAACACCTGATCGATTTTTATTAAATTTTGTATATAGGCGTGTTTTAGGGTTTAAATGACGAAAATACCATAAAAATGAGGACAGAAGCAAACTTTTGGAGTTATTTGGAAATTATTGTAGGAAAAAACGTAAGTTGTAATCACTTTTCCGACAAGTTTTTGCCATACTTTACACATTTTTGGGCGTCGTTCGTTTTATATCAACCTAAAGAAGGGTGCATTCCACTATTATAATTCATTTTCACATAGTTAATGCACCAATGCACCCCCTACACTATAATATAACCCGACTTTTGAATTTTGAAAAAAATTCTTCAAATGAGCGCTAATTTGGCCCCCTAGAACACATATCCGGGGTCAGTTTCGATTTGTATGTATATATATATATATATATATATATATATATATATATATATATATATATATATATTATATATATATATATATATATATATATATATATATATA
>OZ023263.1:166667206-166764706 GCA_964006375.1 Tillus elongatus
ACACTGGTTTGTATCGCTCTAGGTACATCACCTACCAAAATTTAGCTTTGTAGGTAAAAAGACAAGTTATATGCATTTAAAGAAAAATAAATTGAGGTTTTCCTCGAAACGTCAAAGTCGCGATTTAAAACGTCAAAATTGGCAACATTTAGGCAAATAACTTGAATCTAATACGGGCTATGGAAAGAAAAAATCTCAAGAAGAATGTTTTACAAACCCTGAAGTCTTAGTTTCAACCGTCATTGTCCTTCATTACTAAAATGTTTCCAGAAAATTCATTTCAAATAGACCCTTTCTCTGATGCTTGGCAGTAGTCTAAGCTATAGAGTCTATCGTTTAATAGTATATAATTATTGTCGAATTTTCGTAGAAAATCAATAAAGTTCAATATATCCGTTATTATACAAGATATGAAAAAAATTTTCATACATTACTTATAGGGTGTCTTGAGCTACATCTTAAAAAAATCTTTCTATAATCACAGGCCGGCCCATAAGTCGTTGGTGATACAAATTTTCTTTTTTTTTAGTCGAACACGCCTTATGTTATTGCATTTTTGCATTTTCCATTGACATATAATGCATGTTTGTAAGAAAATAAATTCTGGACGCAGCAAGTGCGTTATGGTAGAAAATTTTGATTAAATGCTTCAAATATGAATAGCTCAATTTGCTATTAACCTATAAGGTTGACCAAGAAACAGTTTGTTTCGGGAACAGTTTAAGTTTACTTTCGGAAATTTTTGTGCATTTTCACACAATAAAGTTATTTTGATTAAACCTGGCACATTGTTTTTACTATATAGGTTATACTGGTAGCCAAAATACCTGCTTTCTTTAAAAAAACACATATTTGCTATTAAAAACATTTTTATGAAAATTCACTACCATAACGCACTTGCTGCGTCCAGACTTTTTCAATAATGTCAAACATTAAAATGTAAGACATATATAAGTTGGATTTATATGTCAAATGTCAATGTCAACTTAGTATCGATTATATGATGAAAGGAAGGGAAAGACCCATAAATAATATAGGGGGTACATTAACTATGTAAAAATGAAGTATAATAGCGAAATACACCCTTCTTTAGCTTAATATAAAACAAACGACCCCCGAAAATGTGTAAAATATGACAAAAACATGTCGCAAAAGTGAGTACAACTAACATTTTTTCTACAATAATTTCCAAATTTTGCTCTCATTTTTATTGCGATTTTCGTAATCTACACCCTAAAACGCCGGTATAATAAATTTCATAAAAATCAAACAGATCTCTCTCTCTCTCAAAGAGAGACTGAGATCTCTAAAAAGAAAGAACCCAAAGAGATTTGCACTCCGAAACAGTCAAGCGACTTCATTCACATAGCAGTACATATACCGGGTATCCTACAGCTTTCGGGAACACAATTATAACAGAAATGACCCCTGGATATCTTTAATTATTTTCCACTTTCAAATGTTAGCGCCAGATGGCGTATTTTTAATTCAAAATAGAGTGTTAGCGCCAGATGGCGTATTTTTAATTCAAAATAGAGAACTCCGTTTTTTTCCAAAAATCAATACAGAAGGTAATCTACAGAGACTGGCTTTGGACTCCCATATGAAACTCTAAAAATTATTTATTTGACATTTTGGCCTATCGCTTAAAATAAGGAATGTGGGGAGGATTGACTTGTATTACCAAAAAAGTTCGATAACTACTGAATACGTTAATAGATTTTATCGAAGTTAATGTAAGACTCGATGCATTTTCGCAACAATTAGAACCGTAGACCGGTTTCGCTCTCATTAGAGCTCTTCAGTACGGCATACTAATTGCAGCAAAAATACACCAAAAGTAACACGGCTATCGTATAGCCAGTCCTAAAATACTCAGTAAGTGGTGGACGTGCCGCCACCTAGTTGCGGAACCAAGTAGTATGCTGTCACGCCAGCTCCAAATAAGACAAAGTGTTAAAAAATAGAGACTGGATACAGCTAACTAACAATTTAGAAAATTGTCAGCCCTGGCCCATTTCTACCCCAATATAGGGACAAAGTATGTAAGACTCGATGCATTTTCGATGAGAGCGAAACCGGTCTACGGTTCTAATTGTTGCGAAAATGCATCGAGTCTTACATACTTTGTCCCTATATTGGGGTAGAAATGGGCCAGGGCTGACAATTTTCTAAATTGTTAGTTAGCTGTATCCAGTCTCTATTTTTTAACACTTTGTGTTATTTGGAGCTGGCGTGACAGCATACTACTTGGTTCCGCAACTAGGTGGCGGCACGTCCACCACTTACGAAGTTAATCTTGTTTTAAATCTATTTAAAATATGAACTATAGCTTTTAATAATAATTACGTTTTTGTCTGACTGACCCGGCAGATAGCGTTTTGTGGTCGCTTTATTAGTTTACTCAATTTGCCATGAAAAGGTAAGTGGCTAAGCTTTTATTTTACAAGTCTTATTACTCGTAAAATTATTTACAAAGTGGCGTAAACCGAAAGTCAATATCATTTTTCAAACTTAGGTTATGACCAAAATTACTTTAAAATATATGTCTTTTATTTGAAAGGAAAATTAAACATTTTTTTGCAACATCCAGTATTAATTGACCTAAAACTAATAAACGTTTGAAAAACTATTGTCATCATAAGGTAATTAAGAACTAGTTAAAAAGTTAATAGGCGTCGGTTTTTAAATACTTAGCGTTATTCTAACATGAAATGTTTATTAATAATATGTAAGCTGTCAAAACCGAAATAATGTAATTTACTATTACCTGCCATAAGTTCTTGCCTTTAGTAAGTCATCTATTTTTTTGAATTGGAATATTGTTCTTTTGTTATTAAAAATAGTTTAAACAATTTGAAAGTTATTTCTTATTATGTTGCTAAAGCATATGACATGCTGGCCGAGATTTTCAGTTTCGAGGCAGTTATTGCCTTGCGGGAGTACGTTGTACGATATTCCCAGAAATGACATTTTTTGCGGAACGTTTTTATGAGTTTAGTGAGAGGTTTGCGGGGAACTATATAGAAACATCTGGTAGTACGTCGATCGGTTGTTCAAAGAGTTCTAAAATAATTAAAATTACATGCATATCAGGTTGAACTTCATCGGGCTACTTGATTTTGACCAACGGTTAGATTTCTTCAACTGGATGCTTGAAATAACTCGAGAAAATCCAAGTTTTTTGTCTCTCATTTTATGGACAGATTTCTTTTTCTCTCATAGCGGAGGTGAATGCTTTTTTACGCAGGCCGGTATCTGGCATTACCGCGATCTGACACCAACCGGCACTGTGGTGAATCGCCTTCCTTCCAGGTCGGAAGTACCCACTAAACACTCCCTTGGCATCTAGAGACGTGGCGAAAACCACTCACTGGCATTGGTTTACCACGTCCCTAACTCTTGTTGTTCTCAACACTTCTTCATCCTGTTTTCATCCTCCTTTGACTTCATTATTTCTGCGATCCCCTCTCCACCGTATTCCACACCCTTTCACTTCCCAGCATATGCTCCACCACATTATCTGCTGATAAGTCTCTGCCAATCTCTTTATACATTTGTTCTGTTATTTGCGACCATCTTGCGAACTCAAAGACAGTGTGTTGTGGCGTATCTCTATCACCAAAATACGTACAGTCCTCGTAGTCGATTATTTTCATTTTACTCAGGTAAAACCTGAACCGCCCGTGACTTGACAGAAATTAAGTAAAATAGTAATCCACTTCCCCATGCTGCTTCGATATCCAGATGTGTATGTGTGGAATGATCCTCATGCACAAAACACCCATTCGGGATGCAGCGCTGAGTGTCCAAAGATCTAAACGTCTCTTTCAACAATCTACAATAGTAGGTATAGATAAGTCATTCTAGTGTAGAGTTTTTTTTGTTTTGTAAACCACCTCACCCTCTATCATTTCAGAGCAAACGTAATCATGTGACCAGTCCAATCATTTGGTTTGAGGTGTATCTTTCAAGTTTGTAAGCCACCACATGTTATTCGTTATTAGAGCAACAACGTATCCATGTAACCCCTTAAAATTAAACTATACACTTCAAGACATTCAGTTTGAGTTGTTAGTTACTTCTAAATGATTTCTAGATTTGCACATGCACCTATGTTATTTTTTGAATTCTGCTTACTGAGCCGAGTAAAATGATACCTCACACTTGCCCTCTAAATCAAAAACTAAAAAGTTGGTTTGCGCGTGCGCATAAACAAAAAATTAAACTCTATACATCAAGACGTTTGAAATGACACCCCACATGTGACCTCTAACCCCAAAACTAAAACAGTTGGCTCGCACATGCGCATATGCTAAATTTTTGTATTCTACTCATCGAGCCAAGTAAAATGATACCAAACATGTGTGGTTTAGACCAAAAACTCTAAAAGTTGGTCTGCGCATGCGTCTATCCTATTTTTGTATTCTTCTTGCTGAGCCGAGTAAAATGATACCCGACACTTAGGGTTTAAAGCAAAAACTAAAAAACTTGCACACATTAGGATTTGAACCTGTAACCACACATGCATACCATTGATTCTGAGTTTACTGTTTAGTTATTAAGTATTTGTTTGATGCTACCATATTAAAGGGGCATATATCGGGAATCAAACCTGTATCTCTTTCAAATTAAAATCAAAATGCTAGACTATTATTTTTAGCAGCTAAATTTTTGTATTCCACTCATCGAGCCTAATACCTCACACATAAGGCTTAAAGAAAAAACTAAAAACTTGCACACATTAGGATTTGAACCTGTACCCATTGTTTCTTAGTGCTTCACCCTCCTAAAATTGCTCCTAAGCTAAATTTTTAAAATATATTTTCCTAAGCCGAATACCTCACATAAAACATCAGGAATTGAACCTGTAACCATTGTTTCTGAGTGTTTACTCTCCTAAAATTACTCGTATGCTAATTTAAAAAAATCTATTTCCTAAACCTAATACCTCACGCTTATGACTTAAAACTAAAAACTTGCACACATTAGGATTTGAACTTGTAACCATTGTTTCTGAGCGTTTTATCCTCCCAAAATTGCTCGTATGCTAATTTTTTTAAATCTGCTTCCTAAACCGAATACCTCACACATAATAAAACTAAACAAGTTGTAAACATCAGGATTTGAACCTGTTACCAACCATTCTTCGTATCTTTGTTTGTCAACGCCCCCTGTGTGTTATTTTTAGAACCATGTGCTCGGCTAATTTTTTAATAACAAAGAATATTGCTTTATGCTATATAATATCAAAACAAAAGCTTTAACTGCTAATTTTTAAAATCTACTTCCTAATGATACCCTCACACATAAAACTAAAAACTTGCACACATTAAGATTTGAACCTGTAACCATTGTTTCTGAGTGTTTACACTTACTCAATTAAAATTGGTTTGCTCGTATGCTAATTTTTGAAATCTACTTCCTAAGCCTAATACCTCACACATAATAAAGAAAAACTAAACAAGTTGAATGCCTCATCTATAACTACTTACAATGTAGCTTAACCCTTGGTTAGGCGCGCCACTTAACGTAACGCGCTTAGGCGCGTGGGTACAGCAGACATCTGGGCAATAATCATATTGTTTGTCATTGTTTTCTGAGAATTTATGGTATAATCTATTTATATTAATTGATATAAAGTTTATTAAACCTATTTTAGAGAAGGTTCTAGTAAAAACGATATATTATATTCCATTCTTTGTGAATACAAAATTATCAAGCCAATTTTCCATTAGGTGCCTCCCTTTTATTTACGATGAGTCTGAATATACTTCTTCTTCTGGACCTCTTGCAAAACACGCCTGGCATAGTCTTTTCGTATGTAGACGCAAACACAAAAATTGTGTACACCTCTCGTACGTATATTGAGTCTTAGACTTTTTTTTGTGGTTTTATAGCCAAGGCTGCAAATTTTTCGATTGGTAGTTTCACTTGGTCCTGGTTGAACTTCTTCAGCAGGTTGGTCTGGTTTATATTTTTTGAGGAGGATTTGCAGTTCAGACTGCAAAGTTGCCACAACTAACCTTCTTTGTAACTGACGAGTTACTAACCTCAAAACTAGCTTTTTCAAGTAAACCCATCTAGGAATATATTCCATTGCATTTCCCAAAAAATATTCGGGAGTTGATTCCGGGTGCATTCAGCTAATGGTAAAAAATAACCATTGGCCATCTTCCTGTGGATCGTGCTGAATTTTATGTACCGCACAATTTATCCACGACATCTACACCCGAGCATTTCGTCGATAGTGACATTCTGTCCAAGATGGTAGTATTATTTGCAATTTGCCAGAAAATATCTAAAAATTTCTCTCACTGGAGCTAATTTATCTGCCACATTCCTGGCAGCCCTTGTCGCTTTGTCATCAAACCGCACACATCTAAAAAGAAATCTAAACATTTTTCCGACATTGTCTTTTTGAATATATCTATCCCAAGACCATCAGTTTACAAAAACTCTGCAAGAGTTTGAGGACCGCCAAAAAAATATTCGGGAGTTGATTCCGGGTACATTCAGCTAGTGGTAAAAAATAACCATTGGCCATGTTCCTGTGGATCGTGCTGAATTTTATGTACCGCACAATTTTTCCAGGACATCTACACCCGACATAGTCTTGTTATAAAAGTCGATTATTTTTGGTTTCTTATCTTCTTCAGTCGACACCGCAGAACTACCTGTATGAAAACTTGAGATCAATACAACAGTCTTGATTTTTTTTGTACATATAACACCAATGTTTCTTGTTTTGTGTACCCAAAGAGAGTGTCGTATTGGCTTCTCGTTTTGGAAACAACGAAAGCAGAAATTATCTCTCGTCGGTCTTTTCTCACAGTTCCGACATAAGATAATTTTATTTTCTCCAGCTCCTTGACAAGGTTCAAACTTGTAAACCAATTATCGGCAGTTATATTTCAATCGCTTCCAAAAAATGGCTCGTACAACTTCAGTATAATATTTTTAGCTGATTTATTTTTCCTATACGATCTGGCTGTTGACCGCAATAAATCTCTATATTGTACGTGTAAAATAGTTTTGCTTCACTTAAAAAAATTAATACCATATTTAATGGGTTTTGGCGGGATGTACTCTTTAAATCAACAGCGTCCCCCGAGAGCCGGAAGCATTTCGTCGATAGTGACATTCTGTCCAAGATGGTACTGTGATTTGCAATTTGCCAGCAAATGTCTAAAAATCGGCTTGTCGCTCTGTCATCAAACCGCACACATCTGATAAGAAATGTAAATATTTTTTCCGACATTGTCTTTCTGAATATGTCTATTCTAAGACCATCAGTTCACAACAACTCTGCAAGAGTTTGATGCCAGCCCAGAAAAACTTCTGTCAGATACAAAAGTTATATGAACGCATCCATTTCTATTTGAATAGTTTCTTCGCAGTCTCTTTCACGCAAAAATTTGTCTCTTATACTATTTATATGCAGAGTTGTTTTTTCGACAAGCAAAGTCAAAATTCTGATATCAAAAAATATGTGCCAACCATCTAAAATATCCTTCGCGTTTTTCCCAGTTTGACTAGCAACTCCTGGAAGCTTTACGAAAATATTATGCGGAGGTGTTTGAAAAACTCTCCAGGGAGTTTTCCTCCATTGGGTACCATCTCGGCCTGTAACAATTGGAATCAGTCTTAGCTGTAATCTTCACACATATTATATACGAAATCTTGATGAAATTTAGGGACGATAAATAGAATTATTGAATGCTTATTTTAGTATTTTTCAGTATAATAACTGTGAAAATATCCGAGTACAATAACTATAGGCTTACGGATTATATAAATTGAAATAAAAGAAGAAGAAAAGGTTAATAGAAATCAACAGTTGACTTTCACTTACTGCTGTAAAAGTAATCACTTTCCTCTGTCCTATCAACTCCCCTAATTCTCTCTCATCGACTTCATGATCCGTATCCGAATCAAATGACCTGGTTTCCAAATGATCATCCGTCTTAGACTCCGATTACGACTCCTCACAGTTATCTTCAGGTTCGTCCGGTATATAATTACCATCAAAGTTATCTTCCTCAAACACAGGTCGATCGAGTTCCTTGATATCCTCGGGATTATTCAGGGTGTGCATTATTTTAGACATTTTTGAAAACAAAAATTCTATGATAAAAAATTGTTTATCCTGTAATATTTACTAACACTGAGAGACACAAAATCCAACTGTGCGGTGGCATAACGAAAACCAAAACACACACTGCCCCATTTCCGTCCAGTATCAGAGAAATGATACTCAAAAAAAAAAAAAAAAACCGCGTGCGTAGACTAGCTCAACGCACCGGAAACCCCACCGACAAACTAGACGCAAACAGACTCATAAAACAAGTACGATCCGCCCTACAAGAACTCCGCAACAATCATTGGGACGAGCGCCTGCAAACCCTGTCTACCCAAGACAATTCCATCTGGCAAATGGCAAAAGCCCTTCGCTCCCAAAAACTTCCGATATCCCCACTTTACGGCAGTAACGGTGTCGTATACACTGATGGGGAGAAAGCTACTGCATTCGAAGATCATCTGGAGTTTTTAACCCGAATTATAACAACGTTGATCTGTCGCATGTAGCAACAACGCACCGCTACGTCAGGAGTGCGCATCGCGCCACCCCAGACACAACTATCGAGCCCACAACTTTCGAAGAAGTTTCCCAAATAATCAAATCATTAAAAAATAGGAAAGCTCCGGGATACGATGGAATATCCAACGTAGCCCTGAAAAACCTTCCCCGCAAAGCCGTATATTCCTAGTTACGATTATGAATGCCATGCTGCGATTTCAACATTTTCCTTCCATATGGAAACTTGCCCACATTATCAACATCCCGAAACCCAGCAAAGATTCGCTGTTTCCTCAGAACTACAGGCCCATTAGCCTACTACCAGTCATCGGCAAAATCGCCGAAAAACTTATTCAGAAAAGGCTAGCTTCATTCACCTCACAAAATCGTATCCTCCCGGATTCAGACAACAGCACTCCACCACAGACCAAGTCCTTCGTGTGGTGAAAAACATCATCGAATGATTTAATAAAAACTAGTCAACTGGTGCAATATCTCTTGACATTGCTCAAGCCTTCGATAGGGTTTGGCATGCGGGCCTCCTAAACAAACTTCTATCATTTAATTATCCTCTCCCTCTGATTCTGCTAATCAGGTCATACCTGCAACAGAGGAAGTACCAGGTCAAACATCGGGGAGCCAGATCTAGAACGTACACAGCCACAGCTGGTCTCCCGCAGGGTTATGCTATATCCCTTCTGCTGTACAATATATTAGTCGCAGACATTCTGACAGCCCCCCTAAACGTGACATACGCACTGTACGTAGACGACACTACTATCCTCAGCAGATCCACTCAGCCGAGGATAATAACCGAACAACTTCAGACCGCCGCAGTCGAGCTGCAAGCATGGTATAGTAAATCCCTTCTAGCCATAAACTCCAATAAATGTTAAGCTGTCCTATTTTCCAAGAGGAGACACACCTCACAAACACGTATCATTAGACAACCGTCTAATTCCCTGGCAACATTCCGCCAAATACCTCGGGGTTTTCCTCGATAAACACTTAACACGGCGCCCCCATGTCGATCACGTCCGAAAAAAGCTTCTATGTTCATCTAGAAGTTGTTCCCACTTCTAAATAGAAATTCCAAACTGTCCATGAACAACAAGTTCCTCATGTACAAAGTCATCATCCGGCCAGCCTTGACCTATGCATCACCTGCATGGGCCACCGCGGCTGCAACACACATCAAGACCCTTAAAATCATCCAGAACAAAATTTTGAGAATGGTTACCGGAGCGCCATGGTTTGTCCGAAACAGTCAGATTCACTCTGATCTGGAAATGCCTTCGATACTTGAGTTCATAATTCGACTATCCACAACTCAGTTCGCAAAAACCGCTTCTCACCCAAATGCTCTTCTCCGTAGTGCCATCGACTACGATTAGCAACTTCCACATAAGCATAAGCGTCTAAAGCTTATACTTACTCGCTAACGCCCCCGCCCCAAAAACAGAATGGAGACATTCATACCCAAAAAGTCATTGTGTGAAATCTTTCCGACGAAGGTATGGACTAAGGTCCGGTACTCCCAGGGAGGGGGTTTTAGTGAATACAGTCTCACAGTACTTCGATATTCCATGGTACCTACGGGGCCGTGAATGGGGTTTGCATGAGCATTTCCCCCTCCTGTATCCAAAAAAAAAAACACACACTGCCCATTAGGATTATTCGCACTGACTGGTTTAAGACTAACGGGACTGGGCGCGTAAGTCTGGCAGACCGATTCATGAACCGGCTCTGCTTAGTCATTCCTTGCGGGGCTGTACGATCGGCATGAGGGAGCAGATTTGAAATACGATTGAAAACAAACCCATATGAGATGTCACAAAGGTAAAATTCACTATCTTAAATAGTTTTTAAAATATAAGCGAAATAAAGACGTAGTAGTCTGTTGTACCACCACGCGCCTAACCCAGGGTTAAGAGGTCTAGCACATACAAGTTCTTCGGAACTTACGTGCTGTTGTTGTTTAGGGTTAATGAATATTATTATAGGTTTTTGATACATTGTACAAGACTGTAGTATTTCTAGTAAAATATATTTTCTTAACAAGAAATAAATAAATAAATTAGTTTTACACAGAGGAAATGTACACATTACACCTTTATAACAAGATTTATTATTGGCTTTATGGATTGTTTCTTTGTTGATTGCATTTAATTAACCACTTTTGCACAATATATTTGGGATTGTGTTTGATTTGTTTGTACCAGAAGTTATTATATTTTGGGATACATGCGTATGAACAAAGTTTAACAGTTATAGTGGTACGTATAAAATTAGATTTCAGTAACTTATACATTGTTTTCAGCAACTACACATGTCAAAGGAAAGAGCATGCTGGGAGGCTGTTTGAAAATTAAAGATGGCACCCAAGAGTGTTATTTTGACAAGAAGTTCAAACGATTGTTTGAAGGGGAAGCTATCAAAGGTCGTCACAAACCAAAGTGTAACTACACAACTTTGTTTAAATCTATGAGGCCATAACTTAGTTTACATTTTAGAAATAAGGGAGTAAAGTATTTGGGAGGTAGACCGTTCGTTCCAAATGGTCCGTCAAAGAAACATTCAACCCCTGGAGATCATCACGGCACATTTTCCGGTAGACTAGATGCATTTAGCAATGAGAGAAGAAAAAAGCCACCATATAAAAGACCTGGAAGAAGTTTTGTCATTGGAGCCACGAAAATGGGTGGACCTGGCTACGCTGACATTTGTTTAAATAAATATCCAGAATATAAGTGAGTGTATTAAGTGATCCTAAAAATTAAATCTATTTAATTATGCAGCTATTTTACAAATGAGGGCAAACCATGTTTTCACTCAATTAAACATGAAATATATTTTCCTTATTATTTTTTACCTTAGAAAGGTCTCATAAAAAATTTAAAATTATTTCTTTGAGATTTAGTAGATACGGATAGTTTAAAGGCGGTTTACGCTTTATACAGGGTGTGTACACATATCTCTTTTTTGTAAAAGATACAAATTTTTCTCCAACAGTGATTTGCGCATGGTCGTCTCGACATTATAAAACATTAAAAATAGTACGCCACTGTACACATATTCAGTTTTCTTTTATGAACCGCCTTCAACTATTAACGGGATGGATGATTGAACATTATGAGATGGTACGATATTTTCAATGCGTTCTCAGACAGAACAAACTAAATTTGACCTGAATGTGCTTTTAGCGTTGCCGCCCAAAAGAGTGCACGAAGTATCTTGTGTGTTTGTCTGCTAAGATCCAAATATTTTTATTAAACATCAATGTTACAAATATAAGTAAAATTATTTTAGTAAGGAAAAGGAGAGAAACTAAATAAAAACAAAAAAAATCCTGTCAAAATGACAACTCTCACCCATAATACATGCGTTAAGTCTTCTACAAAGAGATGATCTTCACCGTTTAAAAATATTAAATGTTTTCCTTATCGTTGCGTCCTTTTCGCTGGTTCTGTTTCTGCTAGTCCGCGGTAGATTAAAGCGTTTAGCCAAACACACAAAAATAATGATTTCAAGTTCGTTAATCTTGTTGCTCAAAGTGGATTGAACATTTGCGCACATCGGTTAAGATACTAGTTTCTATTGTTGTCATTCTGGACATGTAAACTGATATGTGCGAAGGCAGCATCGTGCATAACCGACGTTTGAACCGTCAGTGCAAGTAGAAAATCTTGAAGTAAACTAGGTAAAACATTTTATAGAAAGTTTTTAATAAACCACAGTTATGAATTTATGACGGAAGGTGCTAGAAAATGAAACAAATTCCTGACATTGAAAGAAAACTACTGTTGGAAGCGTAACTGCACAAATGGGTGCTGATTTTCTTCAGTCTAAATGCGTATGACATAGCTTCCCTAGAAAACGTAGTCTCATCTTTAAATATCTCCTGGTCAACGAACAGCAAAGATCGCACTTTCTGTAGAATCTAACGGAAAAACGTTTTGGTTAATTTTGGGACAACATTGCTTGTACTCGCTGCGTCCGATAGGGGTACAATAGAAAATTTGCATGGATTTTTCGTTACATACATTTAACATTTACCTAACAGTTTTTCAAACATCATTCCATGCATTAAAATACCCAAAAACATGTAGTGGACCGAAAAAGACATAAAAAAATAGAATTATTATCATGTGATTGCCAACGTTCTGCTATTGGTCGGGGCGTAGTTTGATAGTAAATAAATATCGGGTTTACATTTGCCTTATGGTATGATAGGTATGGTTACTTGTTTCTCAACATCAGACATTGCTGAACTCAGACACTAATGCTGCGCGACAAGAAGAGAAGTAACAATATCCAACAACAGAGTCAACATCACCGAAAAAATAGGGCGGAAACTTACCGTAATTATATATTATGCCGAAGCAAGCTAAAGAAGGCTTATAAAACGGCAAAAGGATTGGCATGAAACTCTCTTTGCAAGGAGGTAGATGCAGACCGGTGGGGCACAGGGCATAAATTTCTAATTGGGAAGATAGGGCTAAGATCTCTTATAGAGGCAACAGATGAAAAACAACTCCGTATAGCGAAGTAACTATTCCCAGAGAATGAGATAATTAGACGGGCAACTATATATATATATATATATATATATATATATATATATATATATATATATATATATATATATATATATATATATATATATATATATATATATATATATATAGTTAATATGTAAATACACAGTTTATAAAAAAAACCATTTCTGTATCGCATAAAATGATAAGCTATAACTATGGTATACACCTATAATTCAGCAAACTCACCTACTACTTACATTAAATCAAAAACAAAACAAAACAACATTTTGGCAAGCCTAAATTCCATTTCAGGCTTCACAGGCAGTCCATCAATTTAATAAAATTAAAATCAAATTTAATTATATTTAAATCAGTGCAAATAATTTGAAGACTCAACGAAGACAAGAGGAGAACGTGACTAGACATCTACATGTTTAGCCAATAAGTTCTTAAATGTTCTCAAATTCATGTTAAAGATGTCAACATGCTTACACAGTTTGTTATAAATTGAGCACATTTTATAAATCGGAGAGCTGAACAGACTATTTGTTCTGTATATTCAATATCATCAACAACCCATACTACCACCAACCGTTAATTTTTTTGATGGCTTCTTCAACGTATCTGTGCGTAATTTTCTGAATACGAAGAAAATCAATATCTCAACGAACCGATACCTTCCGTAACTCGTTAAGAAACGAGGACGTGCCCTAATCATGCTCTGGTTCTGTATACACTGAAGAAAAATACACAGCAAACCCATCAGCTATGCTTTTACTATCGCCAAAAAACTTCATTACAAACTTTCATTTCAGACAACCTGTCATATGTATATCTACAACACTTTAGATGTTCCCAAAAACACCTGGATTGATCACAATATTTTCTTCCAAACCTGGTAGGCTCCATGAATATTCATTTTTATTTCGCTTCTCAAATGCCTCAACCTTAAATTAAATTCTGTGTTCCCTGTTCTCATGGATAGTTTTCTACACTTATACTTTTGCGGAATATCTTTTATTATTTGAGACGTGAACCACGGCGGATAACTTCTTCTATTCTTTATAAACTTAGGAACTGTTCTATCGAAACCCTGATAAAATACATCATTCAGCCATTGAACTGCTGAATTCGCATCATCTATAGCATATAGTTCATCCCAGTTAGTATCTTTTATGTAATTGTACAAATCTAAATACCGACCCTTTCTGAAATCATAGGCATAATTTCGTACACCCGACATTTTTTTGGTCCCAGAAGAGCATAATGGCGGATGATGTACGTCATTCTGCTCAACAATAGACTCCTCACGAGAAACCTGATATTAGAGTACATTTGTCAAAACCAAATCAAGTAACCTACTGTTTTCATTCAATACAGTATTTATCTGTGTTAATCCCATAACATCAATAAAAACAAGAAGTTCACTTTTTATGCGCTAATACGATAATCAATAACTTCCCTGGTAAATATAGGACCATTAAAATCACCCATGATTAGGCATTTAGAACCATCGTCGATTTTGGACTTTATTATATTAAAAAGAACCAGATTGTCATTTATATTGGGCTTGGCTAATTAGACAGAAAAAATATACATATATACATGATTCTCTAACGATGTTAAAAATTGTGTGGAACACTAGTCAGCTTTAGTATATGGCAACAATGTGTAACCATATGTTAAAAAGGCCACACATGAAGAAAACATCTGTAGCGTAGGGTAGATAAGTTTTACTTTTGGAGAAAGGCATAAGTTAGCTGTGAAGGAGATTGTAACGAATAAAAACACAGTTCTAACGAACGTTTAAGATAGCAATTAAATTTAATTACGTAAATACGATATAGGTAGTAGTTATTATTCAATTGTGCATTATTAGGCTTTTAAGTAGTTCTGTGTACATATTCATTGCTTTCAATCATAGTGTTCCTCTTGTTTATTAAAAAAGCTGAACTAGCAACGTGTGTGTATTTTTTCAACGAACGCAAACATATTTTAGATTTTTTGTACCGAAACCCGGGAAACACGTGGATTAAGGTGAACGGTAAAACACAGGATCTTAACGTGTTAAGTTTAATAGTGAACGATCAAAGTGAAAACAATGGAGCCAGTTCTTCTTAAAAGAAAAATTGAACGCACTCCGCTTACTAAGCTCATTGCTTATGCCAACGAAGAAGTATCAAGGTCTGATGCTTCAATCAACGAATTGTCCATAATTGTATCAAGAGTGAAAGCCTGTAAGGAAGAGTTGAGAGTAGTCAGCGAAAGTGCTTTTAGCAAGACGCCAGATAATAAATTAGAAGAGGAGTTGAATAAAGAAATCTAATATAACGATCAGGCAGTACAAGCCATAGCGAATCTTGAATTACGGCTTAAAGACTTCCAGATGACAACCCTACCGACAACTGTTTGTCATTCAACTCCCCAAACGGATAACTGTAGCCGTACAGTGGTGCCAGCGTACAAGTCAACGATGCGCTTGCCAAAGCTGCAACTAAAACAGTTTAACGGAGATCTGACAGCATGGGTGCCATTTTGGGAGCAATTTAAAACAACGGTACATGACAATACCGAAGTAGACGCAGCATCCAAGTTTAACTACCCGCAGTCTGTCTTAACGGGAAAGGCAGCAGAGACAATAAGTGGCAAATGGCTTGACACCAACCGCCTTTTGTTATGCTGCGGCGATAGATATGGTACGAAATGAATTTAGCAACACCGAGCGTATCATAGACAACTATATTGGTCAACTTATATCACTGGCGCCGGTGGGCAAAGGAGACAAAGACGCTTTAAGCAAGCTTTTCAACAGGGCTTCATCCATAATGAGGACACTGAGGTCACTAGGTGTTCCAGTTATACAATATAGGATCATAATGAAGTCGGTGCTTGTCAACGCCCTTCCACATATCTGACGGGTGGCATTTTATAGACAGGAAAGCGAGTATAGATACAATGGCGCATCTGGAAGTAGTGAATGTACGGAAACAAATAACAACAGACAATGTTAGCGGACAATTGACCGTCTGCTTATATTTCTGAAACGCAAGGTTGAATTACTTGAGCTATCGCAACAACATTTAGTGACCACAGAAACGTAAAAACACCAACAAAGCGTGAAACGAAGCGGGAAACGAAACAAGTATACTCTGCCACCGAGTTGGTAACAAGAGTACTAGACTCGTGTTTATTTTGTAGTTCAAGGTATCGCGATATAAATAAGTATAATAGTCGGCAAACAGCAGCGGAAAGATATATTGAGAAAGAATTCAAGATGTTTTAGATGTATAAAACCAAACCGTACATTTACTTATGTAAAAACTAATAATATTAGATGCGAGAAATTTTAGGGGAGACACGTAACAATTATGTGCGATCCACCGTTTAACAATATTCAGAATAAAGCCACTCGTGTGTAGACAACTAATTTGACAAATATTAACCACATTAAAAAGCGAACATGTAAATAAAACTTTATATCACAGCCGTGGAAATACCGGAAATTTGTTTTGATGGGTTAAAGGTGCCAACGGGGAATCATCCTTCCTTATCTCAATTCAAATTGAAAGATACTCTAGGCCAAAATAGAACACAATTAGTGGAAGGCATTAGTTTCCTTATTCGAGTCGACCATTACTGGGAAATTGTTACTGGGGAGCACATACGTTTGTCAGAAACACTAACGGCGGTTAATACGAAGTTGGGATGGACATTACGTGGGCCAGAAATGGCACACAGCTTTATTTAGCTTTACAACGGTGCTGTTTGCTAACGCGTTTGAAGAGGAAAATATCGGTGTGAGTCAGTCGGGTAATTTAAAGACAATTAGTATTATATCTAACAAGGACTGTAGTAATAGTGAAATTAAACGAGTTTGTAAAGATAATGTTAAGTGTAAGAACAATTTTAACGAAATAGTCTCCCATGGAAAAACGGTTATCGTGAAATAAATATAGGCTCTAAATATAGTGGTGCGTCAACGAACAAATTATTAAATTACACTAGTGAGAATTGGCTTGTGAGAAGAAAGTGCCAAGTTCAATGAACGAAAACGTAAAAGGACCACTTTATGATATGCTTCACCGGGTGATCTATGGGACAGATAAAACCATTATGAAAGTGAGAAATGATTGTTCGGCACACGCGCCGGGCTTTGCATCCCTAATAAACGGCCTACTATCCACAGGTCAGAAAATGCCGGATATTGTGAATGTGCTCTTAAACTTCAGGGTCGCACTGAGTGGTGTAGTAGCAGATATAGAGAGTGCAGATGCAGATCGAGACGTTAACCG
Source organism: Tillus elongatus (assembly GCA_964006375.1). Lineage (NCBI taxonomy): Eukaryota > Metazoa > Arthropoda > Insecta > Coleoptera > Cleridae > Tillus > Tillus elongatus. The sequence continues at coordinate 166,684,621 of OZ023263.1, forward strand.
TTTGTTATGCTATGAAGACCCACCCATATGTTCCATAATCAAGGAACACGGGATGAATTGAGTAACTTTTGGTGTCACCAGCAGTCTCTTGCTTTTGGCAGTAACGCTCAGAAAATATCTGGAAACAATTAACGGTAATACCTGCAGTATTTTTGGTACGTCGTTTAATGTAAATGACTCAAGTAACAAACTAAATTTGCCTAGATTAGAATTAGCGTCTGCCTTGAGGCCATCCAGACTCTAGAACGGTAATTTAAAATGGATAACAAGGATAATCTGATTTTAGAACCCTTTAGTGGTCTCCTAGCCACCAATACACAGTTGCTAATCTTTGAGTTTGCAAATTGTACGTACAAACACGCAGCTTTAGAAATACTGCTGGATTTAATACAATAAACTGTATTCTATCATATCTAATGCGATGTTAATTTTTAGTTTTTTAGTTAACAAATCTTGTACAACCTGAAAGCGGTTCTCCTCCGGTATTCCGTAGATACGCACACAAGAAAGTTTGGATTGTTGCTCTATGAAGTCCAGTTTCTCTGACAGTAGCCGATTCTTATCTTCGAGGTCACTGACACGAAATTGCAACACTGCAATCTTGTTATCAATATTTTCGAATTTCGATGTTAGTTTTTGCCGTTCCAGTTTTGCTACATGCGTTGCAAAGCCAGTTAAAAATTCATTATCATCAAGATAATTTTTTATTGCGATCTCGATATCGGTTCCCACGGTTCTTATGACTGGCATATTTTGCAGAATAAAAAACAACAATATTAATAATGTCCACTTTCAATTCATATTTTCTTACACTATTAGTTTAACAACCTAATCACAGTTTCACTCACTAAACAGCATTGTCCTCAGGTGCAAATCTGTGTACTATTTGACAATTTTAATACAGGAAAACCACAGATAGTTCTGCGGAGAAGCGGAACAACCAAAATCACGTCTACTTTACATTCATATATATATATATATATATATATATATATATATATATATATATATATATATATATATATATATATATATATGTATATATATATATATATATATATATATATATATATATATATATATATATATATATATATATATATATATATATATATATATGAGGGTATTCCTGCATGTACCGTAGAAGAAATCAGGGAAGCAGGGCAAAAATAAAGGGAAAGAACGGAGGCAGATCAGACGAAATCTCGCCTGAAGTCATTAAAATAATAGCAAAGGAACAAGCAGAAATATTTATCGAAACAATAAACTACCATCTTAGCAGTGGTATATTCCCAAAGGAATGGAAGATAGGCAGACTGGTTATTATGGAAAAACCTGACGAGAAATCATATAAACCCTTGTTGCTACTAGACGCGCCAGCAAAGCTGCTGGACCAAATAATAAACAAGAGACTCGCGGATTAAATTGAACTAAAATCTAAACTGTCAGGCAGGCAATATGGCTTTAGAGAAGGGCGCTGCATCATGGACGTGACACAAGTAGTAAATAAGATTGTGGATGAAGTGAAACCTGACCCAAATAAGTATGTGGCAATGGTGACGCTCAATGTTAAAAATGCCTTTAAGACAGTACCATGTGACGGGATCATCACAGTACTACAGAAAAGACAAGTGGCTCCATATCTATTTCAATTGATGTGCAGCTACCTATACGATCGAAGAGTTCTGATTGGGGACAATAATTTGGGCATGAATATGACTTGTGGTGTACCACAGGGATCGGTACTTGGCCCGACCTTGTGGAAGATATATTACGACGATGTGCTTAGAATGAACACATGTGAGGAGTCATCTATTATCGAATACGCAGACGATCTGGCACTTATGGTGTGTGGCGATAGCAGAGCAGAGATAGAGGAACGAATATCATGGACAATGGGAAGATTTGACATCTGGCTGAAGAAGAGGAAACTAAAGCTAGCTAAAAAAACAACTGAAGTCGTGGTACTCTTAGGTAGAAACACCATAAAGACCATTACAGCAAGTGCTGGTGGCCTCGAAATTACGGCTGTGGGGTGCCTGACATACCTTGCGATACAACTGGGTCACAACATGAATACACATAAAGAACGTATCACAGAGAGCAGATAGGATAACATCGGCTTTCAACAGACTGATGCCAAACGTAGGTGGACGGAGAGCGGGGCGTAGAAGACTCCTGTGCAGCCTAGTGACCTTCATCGTCTTGTACGGAGCACCATTGTGGAATAGCTGGATGGAAATGAACAAATACAGAAGGATGACAGAAAGAAAGGTGGTAATCCGTATATCAAGCTCATACAAGACAGTTTCAAACATGTAGTAGTAGCAGTGGTGAGGAGGCCAATGCCAAGCAAGTAGGCCACAATGGGCCCTTCTTGCCAACCATAGCAACCCAGCAACCATGCTCTACTCTTCCTCGGTTCCGTCGCCAAACCGCCTTGACCTCGAGATGAGACCGTGACGTCTTCAATTGGATGGTACTTACCTGATTCCTCAGTTTCAACCAAAGCGTGAGAAGTAATCGCGACTATTGTACCTATCCATTTGCTGATCACGGAGCGTACATTTAAAAAAACCAAAGCAGGACAGTGTAAAAAACGAGTAGAATATTCATTGTGTTAATGAGGAGGTACTTCCATTAAAATGGCCTTTACAACAATATAAGGCGGTTTTCTCAGATAACTGTAGATTTTTTCTTTCATCCCGCTTTATAACTTTGCACCATTGCTTTCTAATTTGAACCAGTTTTGAAACAATATAAAATAGTTTATCTGGAGATTCCATCAATAAATTGCAACACAGGATGTAAACACAAAGAAGCAAGCTCCTTGTGGACTATTGTATTGTCGCGTGACGTCACAGATCACGGCATCAAAATAGTAGTGTTTGAAATCAATTACGAAATTCGAATTTTCAAATATTTGTTTGCGTCGTTATTTTTGAAGTATGTGAAATAGAAAAAAATATATAAAAAATAATCTTTGTGGGATGCCTATGAGATGTGATAAGAAAAACACATGCAAATTGTCTATCGCTGGTATTTTAGAATGTAGAAAACCAATTTATGATCTAAGCCAAGATAAGCAGTAATTTTTCATGTCCTTGTAAGTAGGTCTTCTTTGACTAAATATAGAACTGTTCCTTTCAACCCATTTATTTCCGCGGCTAATTGTCTATCTTTAACTAAACATTTTCTCAAAATCACTGTCTTAATCATGCGTTAGAAAATATTTCTAAATGTGCGATTGTTGGGGTATGATGGTTTTTGAATCTTTCAGTGCTAATACGTTTGGCATGATAACAGTTGCCATCAGCAAGACCGTATGAGAGACAGGTTTATTGATAAAGTATTATTATACTTTAAAAAAAGACAAAAACTGCTAGTCATACCTATAAAGCAAATAGTGATATTTTACTTAACTTAAACACAAGATAATGCTGTTTTTAAACAATATATCACTCAAATACTTGATATACAGACGTATTTAAAAATATAATTGAAAAGGCAGACTTTAACAGATATATGCAGAAGGCTTTTTTTGTATTCTTTTGGGTGGAGATTAAAAAATGAATTCAAAACAGAAGTCTAGTGGTGTACTTTTTTGTCGATTATGTCAAGACTACCAATGTGTACGCCACTTGTAAAGAAATACTTGTTTCTGTATAGTATATTCTATGAAATGTAAACACACAAGTTATAAAATTATTGCTTCATTTCGTCTTTAAGTTGTACAAAATATCGGTTGCTTTCTGTCAACTTTAACACCCTCTATCTGAAATAGGATGAGTTAAAGAACATACACTTAAAATAACTTTATCAGAGTGTGTTAAAGAATACGCCTTTGAATTTTTTATACCCACTTAACACCCGGTACACCAATGAAAATAAAGTAAAGCTTTGGAATAATATTTTACGTTGTAGATGTGATAAAAATCAAATGACTTCTAGATCGCTCTTTTCTTAGGTACGTTAAAAAAAGGCCAATACTTATATTCCTAACAAGCTTTTACTTTGCTAAAGTAAGTTTTACCATAAATAACATTTTAGTCGCCGGATATCCCAGTCTCAGAGAAAACGTAAGGCTGTCGATTATTGAAACTTTATATAAGACCTGTACATTTACCCAATAGGTCATGTAACGCTACCTTTTCCGAAGCCTTTAGATTAATCAGTGTAGAGTATATATATTTTTGTTTGCACTTTAATGGCGGTCTGTTTCCGCGACTTTGGCCAATCACCGACGTCAGGGAGCAGTTTCTACTTAATATCCTGGAAATTTTGTCGAACCCCCACCTTTCTGCAAGGAAGGTAGGGATCTTCTCGTTCGCGATATCGCATGCATACGGGACCGACGGCTTTACTCTCCCTCTGAAAGGCCCAGCGCGCTCAAATATAACTCAGTGCAGAGGCACACGTTACCCCTGAACCACCGAGTCTCTTTAAAGTTTATTATACCCAACATTATATGACAGCAAACTGGTTGCCAACTAAATAATTACGAATAATTAAACACTGTGAAGCCATTTCAATATTGTGGTTTAAGGCGTTAGCAACAAAAATGGCCGCATAGCGTCACTAGAAAATTATACATATTTACAAAAATTTTCAGGTCCGATCCGTACCGTCCGAAACTCAAATCTAAAGAATATGGAAAAATTTTGGGAAGGCCAATGGTACCTGTACATTTTCCACAACCATTCTTCGAAAAAAATCCTTTCAAAGAGCCAGAAGGAATGAAGCCAGGCCCGACTTACGTTAGGCCAAAAGACGTCCCGCAGAAGGATAGAGGAACGTTTATACCAACTGGTCCAAATAAATGGGTAAGTAATTCTCGAAAAGTATTGATTCAGTCTTTTGGACTTTGATGTTTTGCGTGACCGTTACTTAATTTTTGAATTAGTGGTATTGGTAAATCTTTCTTGGGGCAATAATATACGCCCAGGAGACGTTTTTAGTATTTAAACTTTATTGTTATTTTTGAATTTCTTTTTAACTTGTTTTGGCTTCGAGCAAAGCTCTTTTAGCCACGGTCACTCCAGGTCAACAACTAGTGCTTCAGCTCCCTACTATAATACGATGTTTTACATAAAAACAAACAAACAAAAGGGATTCTCTATGCTATTGTCTACCAAGCTCAGCAAACAAACCCTCAAATTTCCTTTACTTCATGTAAACCAATAATAATTTACGAAGAGAGACTATGCCCATCATACTTTAAATTTTGTTTTTGTGGGTAAGGTGTTTGTGTTTAAGTCTTCTTAACTAGGATTAAAATTAAGGAAAAAAAGACATGGGATCACAAACTTCACGCCTAGGTGTCCACCAAGGCGACTTTATTTGAGACAAACTAGACTGAACCACGGTAAAGATGGGTTAGACACAGGGACAGACAAAAGGAATATATAACTATATGACTATTAACAATCATGTCAATTGCTTCAACAAAATTATTTTAAAAGACAAAACCAAATTTTATATCTTTTTAAGTTGAGCTAAATTACCTCATGTAATTTATTACACTTAATAAAGTTCAAAAGTATATGCAACATTCCCCTTTCAACATAAAACGCTACATGCAACAAATATTCTATATTCACTGGTAGTGAAACTCCTTGATCAAGACATTCTTTAACTAGATTGTTACATGCGTGGATGTGTTTTTTACAATTAAAAAAGATATGATTAATATAACACACTTGTTCCATCACAACTAAACAGTGGATTGTCTGCCAACCCCATTTTAAATAGTTGCTTTTTGGTGGAACCATGCCCTACGATGATTTTAGCAAGTGTTATGTATATTACTCTGTTAGTAAGGACTATTTTTGAAAATAAAGATACACTTTTCTTTTAATGTAACTTTAATGCTCTAATCAGTCAAATTATTTTTCTACAGTATTTTTTTGTGTTATAGTCGTCGACTGGTGCGGACGCTCTTTGCTCTCTCTCTTAATATAATTTAAATAAGTTTATTTGTTTGTGATTAAAAATGAAGAACACTCGTAGTAATACAGTTGTAAGTGACGAAAGCAATGAAAGTGGCTTAAAAATTCTAATATTTGAAATTGTAATTTAAGAAATAGCTAGAAGGACGTCACAATTGGTTTAGGAAATAGTTTCACTAAAGCATGAAGTGCGACTGTTAAAGGAAAGTAACATAAATCTGATTAAATTGTCGACAAATAGAAATGTTAATCGTATTATAGAATAGTTGAATAAGATGAGGTATAGCGCTAATTTGTAAGTTAACTAGGGTTTATTTCTGTAAGGTATAAATTTCCACTTCCTTCAAGCTTGTTTCGTTAATTAGGTTTTCTACTTATATCTCGCCTGTCTAATACAACAGATTGTGGCTAACGAATTCAGCTTCCGAGGCCATACAACAATGACACATACACACATTTTAGATTAATGTCTTTTGTATAGTTCCTATAATCCTTTTGATCTCCTAGGAATATTTAGATCTTGAAGAAATGTTTGAATTATTGAAAAACGTTCGATGCTCTAGTTTACTGGACTTTATAAGTTAAACAAGAAAATTTACATGGCACTATATTACGATATATTACACTATATATTATAGAACCTCGATGGTTCAGGTGTAAGAACGTGTGCCTCTGAACCGAAGGGTACTGGGTTCGATCCCAGGGTACTTCTTTCACTTTTTCAGTACAAACTGTAATATTAACATCAACCGAGGTTCTGGGATTGTATTTGAGCAAGTTGAATGTCTGCACGTTCCGCCCTTCAGAGGGGGCGTAAAGCCGTCGGTCCCGTGTCCATAAGATGTTGGGCACGTTAAAGATCCCTACCCTCCTTACAGAAAGGCAGGGGTTCGGCAAAATTTCCAGGATAGTGAGGTGAAACTGCTCCCTGGCGTCGGTGATTGGCCATAGTCGCGGAAATAGGCCGACGTTAAAGAAACAAAACACACACACACTATTGATATTTCTTACGGATATTTATTGTATGTTTGTAAATAAAAAAGAACTTGTAACCAAACTTAGCACACAAGTTTTGCTTATATAACATATAGTATATAGCAAAATTCAGGTACATAAATGAAAAGACAAAAAATGAATCAATATTTGAAATTTCTACTTGTAAATCTCACCCAAGGGGTCGAGCAACGTGAATCGGCATGAAGGCCTATCAAAGACAGCTAGTTTACTTCCAGCCTGCATATTATTAAAAAATTGTTAGGTTCTTGTTTATTGGTCTCTTTTGAATATCCCAACAAAATTATTCAACAATAATTTATAGCATCGAAAAAATTATATTGAAAATCTAAAAAAAATTATGCTTTTATAAACTCTTTAATATGCATCAAAGTGGAATATTCCAGCCCAATAGAAAATTGAGTTATTTGATTTTCAAACTTTTTATGAAAATTCGCTACCATAATAACGCACTTGTTGACTTTATACTTCTTTCTGTTTTACTTTGGTTATTGACTTGCGCTATTAAATGATTGTGTCAAAATTATGTAATAGCTGTTACTAATTTCATGTTTTATTTTTATATTATAGCAAGGAGGCTGTCACGATGGATGCTTCGACAAATTTCCGGCACACCAAAAGGACCCATATGTTAGCATCACTGACGCCAACAAACCTAGAAAACCCAAACCTGGAGCAAATTTCTTCCCACAGTGTACAGCAGAAGTATCATTTTATACTGATTCAGTCATAAACCACAATACGAAATTCCGATTTAATGAAAGAACAAAGACCGATTATCAAGCTAATTATATAAAGCATTTACTAGATCCACGTGATCTTATCTAATACTTTTAAAAATAACCTCAAGTAAATAAAATATCGTATACATTTTTATTTGGTTGATTTTGAGGCAGTATTTATAAAAACAAGTAATGCAATTTTAATTACATGGATTTAAGACTCAACAGTGAGGATCTGTCTGTATACCTTCCTAGAGGACGCTGTACGCAATTGATTGGCAACTAACATATACATAGTAGTTCTAGTTTTTATTCGCTTAGTTCAGTCATCACTCTGATGACGCTAACTTTGTTGGCACAACGACTGTCAGGTCTAAAGACTGTATTGTGATGAATTTGATTCTCTAAATTGTAGTTATCAGCGCTCATCACGAGTCCCAATCTTTACTCATTGAATTCCCGTGACGAGAAATGTGAACATTGCACATTTCATATAAACAAGTGTCACAGAAAATGTGCAATATGTTTGTTATACATTTCAGCCCATATTTCATGGAGGGAATCAATGTTTCCTTGAGTGGTCATAGAAATTGATCTCCCAAAGCGGTGCTCATCTTTGTTATTAGATCTTCCTGTTTTAAATTCCGCAACTCAGTTTTTAACAACAGTATACGAAGGACATTCACCACCTCATCTTTCTACTATATAAGAAAAAAAATTTTGGCTCATTACCCCAGTGAAATTAAACAAATCGGTGGAAAAAATTCCTAGAGAGTTGAAAATTTTCTTAAATGCTTTCTTTACACTCATATCAAAAGTCTCCAAGGGTGGTGGTGAGCTTAGGGAGGGGGTGGGGTTAATAATAATATAATAATAATAATAATAAGAGGTCTTTATTAGGGCGAAGTTAATTTTACAATTTTCTTCCACTTAACCCCTAAAAGATAACTTAAAATGTAGGAATTACAAAATAAACAAATTATAAAATAAACAAATCATAAATGCCTTAGTATCCAAAACAACAAAACAATATAACAACAAAACATTGACAATTGTGCGCCTTAAATTTAGCTGAAAGAAAGGAATTCCTAAATATGAATATGATTTATTATAACTACACTACGAAAACTGACTATTTTTATAAAAATCTGTAACATATCTCCGAAACCCTGGCAGAGAACATAAAGTATGTTTAAAAGGTATTTTATTATACAGATGTGGTGCAACATAGGAAAAAGAACCTTGATATTGGCTCGTATAATATTTAGGTATGGCAAACAAGTGATCGAGTCTTGTATTGAGCGAATGTATTTGTCTCCGAAAACAGAGCTTCTGATGTAGGTAATCAGGCCCCGCCCCGAGGACAATCTTGTGAGTCAAGCAAAGAAGATGTACTTTCCAGCGATTCTTCATATTCAGCCAATCTAGTTCTCCCAACCTATAGGAAACACGATCTGTTCTTTTTAGATTAAAGATGAACCGTAAACATGACTTCTGAACCTTTTCTATTCTTTGCTGATCCCAACTGTCAAGGGCAGGTCCATACACAACATCAGCATGGTTAAAGCGCGAGAGAATCATAGAGTTTACCAAGAGAGCTTTTACTTTCACTGGAAGGCAATTTCGGTGGCTATAAAAAGATTTCAATAGGCCAAAGCTAGCTCTACGAAGATTAGTGACGTGATCAGAAAATTTTAAATTGTTATCTATTATGAGACCAAGATTCCTTGCAGATTGTTTTGCTTCCAAGCGACTCCCATCTATCAAAATATCAATATTTTGAGAACAAACCCTATTCCTACTGACTTTCCTGCCAAAATAAAGTACGCAACACTTATTGACATTTATCGCAAGATCATGCTTCTTTGCTGTCCTGACTAACCTATCAAGGTCTGCATTTAAACTTGTTATAGCGTCTAAGGCATTTTCGACAGGAAAGGATTTGTAAAGCTGGGTATCATCGGCATAGAAGTGTATTTTACTCGAGATAATTTGTTCTTGAAAATCAAACGTATAAATATTGAATAAAAGGGGGCCCAAGATAGAGCCTTGTGGAACCCCCTTTAATAAACTCAAAGAATCCGATACATCCGACCCGCAGACAACCCTCTGTGCCCTATCTGAAAAGTAACTTTCTATAAACTGAACGGCGTCATGATTGAAACCAATATATTGTAACTTCGAGCACAATAGTTCATGACTGATCGTATCAAAAGCTTTACTGTAGTCTAGCAATACCAAAGCTGTAACTTGATTTTTATCGTTAGCTGTGAGGATGTCATCATTAATATTTGCTAATGCTGTTGTGGTGGACCTGCCCCTAACAAATCCGGACTGTACATTTGGCAAGATGTTGTTGTCCCCAAGGTAAGCAGTTATCTGCTCGGACATCACTTTCTCCAATAACTTTGAAAGAACTGGGAAAATGCTTATAGGTCTTAAATGATTAAACTCAGTTGGATTATTTCCTTTTGGAAACATGAAAACCTTTGCAACTTTCCAAACTTTGGGAAAGCACTTTGTCTCAATACAAAAGTTTACAAGATGAAGCAGCTGAGGGAGAATTTCCGGGAGACATAGGTGAATCATGTCGACACTCACACCATCAAAGCCTTTAGCTTTTGTTTTTATTGAGGCTATATGCCTCATAATATCTGTCTCATTGACAAGTTTAAAATGGAAGTTATTTGCATTTTTGTAAATATTACTATTGTAATATGTTTTTAATTCGCTAATATCAGCCTTACTACTGTTAATAGACGTGAGGTATTGATTTATTTTGTTTGCGTCACTCAAATGTGATGGTAACATATTGTCTTTTTTTGTAATAATGCCAAATCTATTAGCCAAAGACCAGGCCGTCCTATTATTTTTACTTTCAGACAGCATACGCTCCGCAAATGCAAGTTTTTCTTTTTTTATGGCATTTGTAGTTCGGTTTCTAATTAGTTTATAATTTTGCCAATCAATGGGATCGCGACTATCCTTGAACCTATTATAAGCTTTATCACGCTGTTTCATAATATTCCTGATATTATCCGTTAGCCATGGAGCCGGCTTTTTCGTTATTCGTACCGTAACGATAGGGGCATGCGTATCGAAAAGTTTATTCAAAACATTAGTAAGTGATGCTGCTTTATCTTCAGCGCTGTTTAATCTATAATAATGCATCCAGTCTACAGCAGACAAATCACTTTTGAATTGATTAATATTAAAATTTTTGTAACTTCTAAAGGTATGATACTGTCTTTTTAATGATTCTGCTTTAGCCAAAGATAATATGCAATATACAAGACAATGATCAGAGATATCATGAGTATCGACTGTATCAGCTTCTAATACACCTAGCGATTTATCAACTATAACTATGTCAAGAAGAGACTGTGAATTTTGCGTGAGTCTAGTCGGCTTTGATATGAGTTGTAGCAGATCGTACGAGTGAAGAGTTTCGTAAAATTTCAGAACAGCTGTGTTGTTTTTTAGTAGATCAATATTAAAATCTGATAGTAAAACAATATGATCATATGCAGGAACTATTAAAGAAAGAAGCTCATCAAAGCCATCCAGCGCACTAAGCAGATTCCGATCTGGAGGTCTGTACAAACAACAGATCAAAAAGCTTTCATCATTAATTTTAATTGACAGAGTGAGATATTCAAAAGCATCAGAATTCACGCTAGTTGAAACTATAAGAAAGTTTAATTTGTTACTTACGTAGCACAAGACTCCACCACCGCGGCCACTTAACCTATCTTTTCTCACAATATTGTACCCCTTAATTTGTATAGCCTCATCTGTAACATTAGAAGTTAGCCAGGTCTCGGACACAGCCACAATATCAAAATTATTTTCTTCAATTAAAATCCTAAAAGCTGCAAAATCAGAGAGTAAAGATCTTACATTTATATGCGCAAAACTATATTTATTAAATTCTTTTTTATTCATATTTTAAAAATTATATAGACAGTAAAGGTAATAAAGATTAGTTAGATATAAATACAATAACTAAAAGCGATAAGAAGGCAAGCAAGAGTTTTACTTTACTTGTAAAAAGGAAACGATAAAGTGTGATAAGTTATCAAAAATAAAAAGAAATTCGAGTGCAGCCCGCGACAGCAACCTGCATAATATATAAAACACAACCAAACTTTTGTTCAACAAAGCAAACTAGATATAACATAGATTGAAAATTGCAGCTATCAAACTTCTTAACTTCAAATATTTGGATTAGGTAGATCATCCAGTGATGCAATACGGAGCTTCTGTTTATTACCAGTATTAACATATACGTTGCCGTTCCAACTCCAGGCCTTGTTTCTGCCATATACTTCCTTAGCCTTGCTTAGAAGATTAAGATTACTGTAAGTCAAGTCCTCTGCCACGAAAATTCCCCTGTCTTTTAATATAGCTGTGTTTCTTATTATTCGATGTTTATATTCAATGTCTGTGAAAGATACCAAAATCGGAGGTTTCTGATTATTCCGGTTTTTTAAACGGTAGCAGGTGCGAATGTTGTTTTCAGATATGTTTACATTCATATCTTTGTTGAAAAATTCTACGACTTTATTTAAAATGTTTTCATTGATTTCAGCTGGTATATTGAAAATTCTTATATTTTTTCTCTTATTGTGTTGTTCCAATACATCAAGTCTTTTTATCAATTTTTTGTTTTCTTCAGATATACATTTCAACTGAGTTTCTTGCTTTTTCAATCTTTCCTCCATCTCAAGTAAAGCTTCCTTCACGGCAGAAGACGTGATTTCTTTCATGAGCGTGTAGTTTTCTTTTAGAGTTTTCGACACACAACTCTCAATCAATTCATTAATTTGTTCTAATTGCCGTTTCGTAAACGCCATTCTTGTAGGTAACACCACCAATAGACACTACTTTACTTCTAGAACACTTGTGCACAATACACTTCAATACTAGTCACCTTATTGAGTTTATTTTTGCAAAAATTGCAGGAGCGATCGCAACACGTGCACACTCTAGCCTTTCATTCGTACGATATCAAAAAGGTACAATTTTTTATTTTTTAACTTATAATTCAGAAAGGATCACTCCTATCTTTTTTACCTTTTTACCACAATTAAATCTGATAGAATTTACTACAAAAATGGTTGTATGTTTTTGTCGTAGGACTAACCGTAATCGAGAAACATTTAAAAAATGTGCTTTATACGCATTTAAAACCGAATTAGTCTTACTCCACAATATTACTAACAGTGATTTAATAGATTTATTAGAGGAGGGCGGGTATGGGGTCCATGAATTCATCCCGGGTCGTGCTCATATTATGCTGAATTTTTGCCTGCAAGCTAAACATTGAAAACCGCATAAGTATTTTTCAGTACGATATTAATATATAGATGCTTTAATATAGATGATTTGAATCAATCTTACAGTAAACTAAATGTATTAGGTTCAACAGTTCATTAAAATGTGTCACGGGGGTCTATCAAGTGTTCCGGGTTATCCTCATATGCTGAATTGTCGTCTTCAACTGGAAGACCATTATTGCATGCTTCCTCACAGTTACCGCATATTGAAGAGCAATACCTGGCTTGCAACATCCACAACGTTCACCAATATCGTTTAAAGGATGGCAGCTGGTGCAGGTTGATCTAAGGTTGCCAAGGGTTGAAGATCTTCAAATGCTCCTTTCATCCAATTCCAACCAGCAGATCTCAGTTTGTGACCCAGCCATTCTTCAACTTGCAAATAGATTCGGCATGAGTGTTGTAGTGCAGAGCATTTAGCTGGTGGTAGAGAGGGGAGGTCTGGCTTCACCCTTTTGATGGATTTTAGGAACGCTGCGTAGCGCTGTTTGTCCGGGTCTGTTATTCGGACGTTGAATAGGAACATGTGTTCCCCGGCGTTTCCAACTTTCTCATTTGTTAAAGCCTTTGTGTAGAATACTTGGAGTTTAAATGCTGGGTGCTGTAATCTATTTGTTGACTTGCCTTTTTGGAAAATTGCAGAAGTGGTATCGCAGTCGCTAAAACCGTGAATCAACAAAATGATCTTGGCAAATTCAAGTTACTGCAATTCCTTGGAGGAATAAATTTTGCTTCTGTGATTCCCCTTCCCAGGTTTAAAAAGCTTTATCTATAGTTTCTTTGGAGCTAAAGCGATCAGCAGGACCAGCAGGTTCAAATCCTCCCGATGACCGCCGTTAAACAACCACATTCTGCTTTTTTTAAAGTGCGCATTGGCACCAGCCTGTTTAAATTCTGTCCCCCCTGCAACCATTTTTTGAGACAGCATACTGACGAATCTGTCCTTATTTTTTCATTACGTGAAAGTCACAAATTGATCGATTATTACTGAGAAGGTTGATCTGACCTGACCTGGCTCGATGTAACAGGAATCCACCATCAATCATATTATTGTGAACTTTCTGGTCTGAAGTAACAGGGTGAACAGGGTAATTATCATATAGAGCAGGCTTCCCTGTCTGGCGCATTCTCTTTTTATCACAGAGATAATGGGAAAGGAGCCAAGGAACGTCTTGTAGATGCTTGTCGCTCTTTTTAGAAATAGCTAATCGTTAAATCATAAGAAGGGGATCGACCACCCCTAAAACGTTGTCAATTCTAACAGTATTGGTTGTGGAGGCCAATGATAAGACTTAGTCCTTTTGAGCTTGTTTTATCTCCCCAAACTTTTACCCTATCATCTTTCTCATGGTAACCCTGCCTTCTTGTAGAGCTTTGTGGCAATTTACATCATGGTTAGCAACGAGCTACTGTACTAGCACGGACAAAGTCTACTGAATCAATATAATAATATAATAATCAATATAAATCGTGGCACTGGACGAAACCCGTAAAAATCCTTTTCGTAGTCCCGCATCTGCATTGACTCGCGGTGGATCCAAACGCATGTCAGTCGTCTACCAGGGAGCTTAGCAGGCACCACGGATACAATTTTTAGGAAAGGAGTGTTACGTTGCCAAATTGTCGCCCTCAAGAAATTCCTTCGTCGGCGGGGGAAAAAAGATTCCCCCTTCCTGCAGGTCAGTTTAGTTGGAAGACGCTCTACACATAACATTTACATATATTTATACAAATATAATGAAATTTGTTTGGAAGGATTTTTAATAATATTTTGTGTTGAATCCAAACTTCAGAGGCCCGTAGCTTGCTTGGCGTTAGTCCTACAGCAAAAATTCAGAGGTTCATTTTTGTAGTAAGGTGGTGGCGCAAACATATTTAGAGAAAATGAGAAAAAATGAGAAAAAATATATTTAAATAAAGCTCCAGCTAAATAGTAACAGTCTTTTCAGCTCTAAATAGTTGCGTCATACCACAGATGAGCCCTAGCTGCACTCCAATACCAGCATGTTAAGTAAAAATTGTCTACCTTGAGTGATTTCTTTCATTTTTAGTGAATTTTCGTAGAAAAAATTCACTAATGGGGAGATCCCGATTTTTGAATTTTGAAAAAATTTCTTCAAATGAGCGCTAATTAGGCCCCCCAGAACACATATCCGGGGTCAGTTTCAATTTTTGTATGTTTATATATATATATATATATATATATATATATATATATATATATATATATATATATATATATATATATTTCACACCGAAAACTCAAAAAATAATGGGCCGATTTTGATAAAATTTGACATGTGCGTTTCTTTTGTAAATGGCTTGGATAAGTTCGTTAGTCAGAAAAATCGGACGAGGTTTTCCAGGAAAATTTTGAGTTTTCATTCGAAAAAAATTCTTATCTCAAAAAGTAATAAGCTTATTTTATAAAATTTGGCATGTGCCTTCCCTTTGTAAATGGCTTTGACAAGTTTGTTAGTCAGGAAAATCGGACGAGGTTTTCCGGGAAAATTTTGAGTTTTCATTCGAAAAAATTTTTTATCTCAAAGAATAATGGGCAGATTTTGATAAAATTTGGCATGTACCTTCCTTTTGTAAATGGCTTTGACAAGTTCGTTAATCAGAAAAATCGGACGAGGTTTTCCGGAAAAATTTTGAATTTTCATTTGAAAAAAAATTTTATCTTAAAAAATAAAAAATCTATGATAACTAAATTTGGTAGGTAGGTTTACTATATAAAAAGTACACTATACACCATAATTTAGATTTCTATGTTACAAGAAAAAAAGTTATAATAAAATATTTTGTGCCAGATCATTTCTATGAAAATTCACTATTTATTGCTTCGAGTAATTATATTAAAATCTAGACACTGGCCGTTAATTTTTAGTTTCTTTTAAATTTGTAAATTCATTGATGTTGCTAACATCTAATTGATTTGATTTTATAAGAAATCTTATAAACCGAGCCTCTCTTTTTATAGTCTATTGTCAAAGCACATACAAACTCCAACGTTGAAAATCCACGCCCTATTTATTCATTGATTTATTAATATACATTTTTTTATTTAGTTACACTTATGCATGCCTAAAATAGGTATCACTGGTGCTAACAACGTGGAGTTCGAAGGTTTTTGTAGCATTGAGTAATATTTGTATCTCTTTTAATGTAGACAGCGGGGTTTCGGATTTGTATTTATACTAGCGGAATGAAGTCACGTGACTATTAACTATAAGTTTATAATATATTTTCTACATATAGTTACGTTCTTTGGGGTTCTGGATTTACTGACTAACAAAACACAGCTTTTCAAACTACTAATTTATCATAACTAACAATTTTCCCACGCAATCATTAACTAAAATATTTATCTCTACTAAATGTCCATAGAACTATATATTACTATACGCCTTCTATAATAGCATATTGTACACCAAAATTACCTCACTACTGACTGCTATATTTCCGGCTCCTTTATTTATACTGTTCATAGAGTAGGTCTAGACCTTTACATTGTTCTATATCTATCATTTCTAGTCCATTCTAGAAAAAAATTCTAGAGTATACGCTGTTACCAACACACTTTCAAAGAAGCCTGTGCCCACAGAAGTAACAGAGTTCATTAACTTAATTCTGATAGAGACGAGTGTGACACTGTCCCTCTCTTACATTCGATCGCCGCGTTCTAATTCTGACATTTGTCGGTATGGAGTAAGCCTGTGAATATGCGATAAACAACGTCATTGATCATTTTGACCAATTTACACGGACCTTCCTAAAATTTCTGTAGTTTTGGTTTCTCTTGTGCCCTGCTGGATTGTAGGACCACACTAGATCTTCTTTAAAATCAGCCGGATTAGCTCGCACGTCATAACGGGTCTTCATACGGTCGCTTTCTACTCGTGTGTGCGTTCTGACAGCAGAATGGATGACTTGCCTTCTCGTCGGAGCACGTCTCAAGCAAAATTCTTACGTTGCTATGGTCCTTCCGCACAATTGATCTTGTTTTGGTGTTTATATTTGCACAAATATCTCTGCAGGACCTATTCTTCGTGTCGACATCACCTTTGTTCCAACAAATGTATTCACTGATCTTTCGCCGGATTGGCTTCACATTTACATAGTCCTTACACCCATCGTCTTATACTTATCCCATAATTTATTTTCTACTTGCTTCTGGCTGAGTAACTGGGTCGTTTCGTCATCTCAGAGCTCTCTTCACTGGAATGACACTTTCACAGCAGATGTTGCTATTTTCCTCAATGGTGTTTTTTCGCACTACCAGGTTACTATCAGGCGACCTTATTATATCTTCACCGCCGATAATCAGGATGTTAGTGCCAAGATAAAGTTTGGCGCATTGACCTTGGAGTGTCAATTATAATCGGGTCTGATATAGCTGCGACTATAGCTCTTTGCTTTGCCTTCCATGCCCTAATTTTCAGCTCGACGTCAGTTTCGCCAAATACCTGGGTCCGATCACCAATGGCTGCGTTCGCTCTGGACACTCTGTCTGGCTCTCTTACTCTCCATCTTGGTACCATGTCGCAGCGAATAATCGTCCTAGGTGCGCCAGTGCCGACGGATATCTGAGTCTTATTGTCGCTTACATATTCACGTACGACGAGAGCCTTGACAGAATCGCTAGCCTGAGAAACATTTACTGGCCTTAGCTTCACTTACTCTCATGCGCGTGATCTTAGAGCCCAACATTCGCCTCGTATATGTCCACCTTGCTGCGGTTCCAGCAACGCAAGATATTTGCACGGTGAGCTTTTATTGGGTGTCCATGAGACGTGTGCCTTATTTGTTTTGCTATTTTCTCTAGTAGCTGCATGACCTTGGATGCTTCTATTTTATTTTCATCTCGGACTTGGAGACTGCAAACTTTCACTTCACTTTCTGACGCTTACTTTGTGTCTCTCCATCATCAGTGCCTGTTGGGTGTCGGTATTTTTGATGCTATCAATGAATGTTTGCAGCGACAGATGTTTAAAAAATTCCACTGGAGCTGTAGTGTAAGCTGATCGCGTTAATCTAGCAACGTCGGCTTTGAACTGCTGGAGAGTTGCGCCCCATTTCTGACAGCGACTTTTCAACTGAAATCGATAGACCTGTTGTAAATGCTGGTCGCCAAATCTCACTTTTAATTAATGTCTAATGCTGTCAAAACTGAACTTCTCTTTCCTGGGAACACATTGGAGCACATCTAGGTCATCTCCTTTAAGAGTTACAATTAACAAAGTCGCTTTCTCTCTCTCGCCCCAACCATTTGCTGTAGCAGCGGCTTCGAACTGGCGTAGATAAATACTCAATGGGACTGAGCCATCAAATGTGGGGACCTTACTTCTTACGACCAGGCTATCTTCTAGTCTGATGTTTCCGTTGGCTAGGGTATCACACTTCTCTAGTAATTACATTTTCTGCTGAACTTCTTCTTCTATACTCGTCAGCTTGTCATGTACATCGTTGCTGATACCCCTTACTCGGCTTTCTACTTGCTGGAAGATGTCGCCTTTTACCTGCTTCATACGTTCGTCTACACATGAAGTAATATTGATTTATTGAGTGCCACATTTTCTTTAACATATCCTATCAGTTTTCAGTAAATTCCTTTCTTATTGAATTGTTCTATCATTTTTACAATATTGAAGTTGTTTTGCCAACGGGTAATTTATACATGTATATGATTTTGTATGTATTGGGTGATATGTTTTACCTTTTACCTTATGTTTTATCTTGGCCAAATATATTATTTTATGAACTTATTTTTGCTACAGCAGAGATAATTAAATATTTAAAAGAGATAATATTTTTTCCCCAGAAACATTTTAGCATATAATTAAATTTCAATTAAACTTTATTTAACTGGAATTTTACGGAAAAAAACACTTTATTGGAATATGTTGCGCTGAAATTGAGTTATGGTAGCCGTTCAGTGCCGCTTGATTTTTTTTTATTATCTTCATTAAATTTGTTTCTAACAGTCCTAATTTACCTAGACGTGTTCAAATGCTATGTTTCTCACTTACTATTTTTTTCGTTGTATATATAAATTTTATGTCCATCTTTACTCCGATTTCTATTTCCTTTCTTTCTTATTTTGGAACCACGTAGGTCCTAAAACGGCGTTACACTTTGTCTGGGTTAATATTTTCATGTCATTCTGTTTGACCATCTGCAACCAAATACTCTCTAAAGTTGTGTTCATTCTTCGCTTTTAGAGTGAATATATTTTCACCCCTCTCTGTTTCACCATCTGGCCAGACTATGTTCTAAAATTGCGTTCATACTTTGTCTGAGTTAATATTTTCATCTAATTCTGTTTGACCACCTGGACTCGAGTTCGTCCTAAAACTGAACTCATACTGTGAGTCAATATTCATTTTATTTGGCCATCTAAACAGAATAAGCCCTAAAACTGTGTTCATACTTTGTCTGAGTAAATATTTTCATCTCATTCTGCTTGACCATATGAACCCGAGTGCGTCCTAAAATTGGGTTCATACTTTAAGTGAATATTTTCGTTTCATTCTGCTTGAGCATCTGGAACCGAGTATGTCCTAAAGCTGCGTTCACACTTTGTCCGAGTCTATATTTCCATCTTATTAGTTTTGACCATCTGGAGCTGGGTACGTCCTCAAACTGCGTTCATAATTTATCTGGGTGAATATTTTATCTCACTCTGTTTGACCATCTGGACCCTAGTACGCCCCAACACTGCGTTCACAGTTTGAGTGAATATTTTCATCTCATTCTGGTTGGCCATCTGGACTCGAATACGCCCTAAAACTGCGTTCACACTTTAAGTGAATATTTTCGTTTCATTGTGTTTGACAATCTGGACCCGAGTATATCTTAAAACGACGTTCATACTTTATCTGAGTGAATATTATCATCTCACACTACTTGACCACCTGGGCATGATTAAGTTCAAAAACGGCGCTCATACATTGTCTAAGTGAATATTTTTTATTTCATTCTGCTTAACTATGTGGACCCGCGTGAGTTCTAAAGTTTCGTTCATACTTTGAATATTTTCATCTCATGCTGCTTGTCCATTTGGGCCCGAGTACGTCCTAAAACTGCGTTCACACTTGTCCGATTGAATATTTTCATCTTATTCTTTTTGACCATCTGGACCAGAGTACGTCCTAAAAGCTTGTTAATGCTTTGTCTGACTGAATATTTTCATCCCATTATTTTTGACCATCTGGACCAGAGTACGCCCTAAAACGGAGTTCACACTTCGCCTGAGTGAATATTTGTAACCCATTCTTTTTGACCATCTAAACCCTACTACGTCCTAAAACTTCGTTCATACTTGGCCTGACTAAATATTTTTACGTCATTTGTTTTGACCATCTAGACCCAAGTACGTCCCAAAACTACATTCATACTTTGTCTAAGTGAATCTTTTTACCTTATTCCTAATGACCACCTGGACCCAAGTACGTCCTAAAACTGCGTTCGTACTTTCTCTGAGTGATAATTTTCATTTGATTATGTTTGACCATCTGGGCCCCAGTTGCGTTCAAACTTTTTCTAAGTGAAAAATTTCATCTCATTTTTCCTAACACCAGAGTACGTGCTAAAACTGCATTCACACTTTGAACGAATATTTTCATCTCATTCTGTTAGACCCTCTGGACCCCTGAGTATGTCCTAAAAATGCGTTCACACTTTGTCTCAGTGACAATTTTCATCTCATTCTGTTTGACCATCTGGACCCGAGTGCATCCTAAAACTACGTCCATAATTTGTGAATATTTTAATCTCATTCCGCTCAACCATCTGGATCCGAGTACGTCCTAAACAGCTCCACACTTTGTCTGAGTGAATATTGTCATCTCATTATTTGACCCATTTGGACCCCAGTACGGCTTAAAACTGCGTTTACCAGAGATTTTTACGCTCAAATTATTTAAATGTATAAGAGTAAAAATGGGCCACAACAGAGCTCCGGTTTTGTGTAATGATGCAGCTGGAGAAATCTATTGTACGCAAGGTTCAGTTTCGGTTCAATATAGCTACGTTAACATTTACAGGGATCTGTTACTGTGAGTACTGTTTACTGGTTAGGGCAAGGGTTAGGCGAAAAAGCAGAATTTTCGGAGTTCGTTCCTTCTTTTAATAGTATAGTTTATTAATAGAGCATTTTACAAAAGGTTCTGACACAGCAGGAAGGTCCTTATTTGTCCAGCCACAGCCCCAAGAATCCAGTAAAGAAATTTCTTCTTTTTAAGGAATATAGGAAAGTAACACAGGTTAATTAAAGTTAAAGGAAACACAAAATTACACTTAATTTTATTATACGTTAACAGTCAACAATAATTTCACAAAAAGTGACATTAAAATACACTCAAAAAGCAAAAATTACATAAAGATCTACCTCTAGTCAAAAAAACAGTGCGCGATGGCACAATCTTCCAAAAACTTCAACAAACAATCTGGATAAGTTACATCTCATTAATTATTAGTATATTTGTGAATATTACGTATTTACATAAAAATGTGTTTAAGTTTGTTATACAGCTTATTTTCAACAATTATAACATGTAAAACATTGATATTTATATTATTGGTTGTTCCAATCATGCAATTCACTTCTTTGATCCTATACAGGATTGAGATGAAATGAAAATACATGTGTACGTCTAAAATTCTAGCAAACAAAACATTATGACTGTAATACACTATTTAGTCAAGACAAGAAAACAAAACGATATCTTAGTATTGAATATTTACATATTAAACCTGTGAAATACTACACAGGTATTTTTTTATTATTTTTTCCGAGATTTATGGTAAAAAGCTGTTACAAGATGCAAAATCATATTTATGAACAGATACTCAGAAAATAGCTGAAAAGTCTAAAAAATATGTATCATTGGCGACTTTCAAGTATTCTGCACAAAAAATTCATAGATTCAACGATGCCAATAAATAAGCTAAGTAACTAAAAAGTTTAAGACATATTTTCACCTCAATCTAAATTTATAAAACTCAAATTTCGTTCGTTTTTCGTTGCTTAAATCTAAAGTTATCGTCACACTAGAAATCTGAGTATGGTGACCTAGGCTTGTCAAATGTGATAGGCTTGTAGTAGTGTTGATTGTTGCCCCAGCCTCTTGGAGCTGTGTTATAGTTTTGAAGAGTGCCGAAGTCGATCCTTGGGCTTGCTGGGGAAGGCGCATAGCTGTCAGATTGTATGCTGATGGATGGTGGATAGCTCTGCTGTGAGTAGTTTTGTTGAGGGTAGTTATTGTACTGAGCGTTGTAAGAGGGAGTGTACAGATTGTGCAGCGGGGCATCGCTTTCTTGAGGGATAAACACTGGTGGTGTTGCTGCTGGTCTGTAGCTTGGAGATGGTGGTGCTCTTGGTTTTGATCTTGGTAAAGTGCTCGAGCCTAAAATTAGAAAAATGCAATCAAAACTAAGTTCCAAATATTACTTTACACCAAAACTGTAAACCTGACAACTACACTACTCAACACTCAAAGCATCGCTCGCGAAAATTTTTCTCTTTTCAAATTTGACCTAACATTTTGACCGCCGCGAGCAAATTGAACCCCCTAAAAGCGTTTGCAAGCACGATCCTTTCGCTATTAGACCCTTGTTCTATAAAAAAGCAGGTATATCACATACATTTTATACAGGGTGTTGAATAAAACATTGAAAATTTTCTAAACCGTCAAGGAGCTCCTATTTGTGAAAAAATTCTTTGTTGCATTTCAACTAAAAATATATTTGAATAAAACACAAGCTACAGAATGGTTTTTGAATTTTTAGATTAAAAACAAAGAGCTTTTTCTTTTTTGGGGTATAACTTTTGTTGAGTGTTGAGTAGCTTAGATTTGGCTGCTCCGTCTATCAGCAGTTTTTCTGGGTTGAGAAACACCACTACATAATACCTTTAAATTTTATACACACAAGACACAAATGCTAAATTAAAAATGTTAGTAACAAATAGGAAGATTTAACAATAAAATACTACTACAACATACAAATAAATGTCACATTCAGACGTAATAGCACTACACAGCAATATAGCAAGCAAACTACAAATGTTACAGTAATTTTTAGCACTACTAAACAAGCTTGCCTTCATCTAGATGCCTATTATCATCCTGAGATGAATAAAAAGCAGACTGATGCTGTATTTGCTGAGTGCTTGCAGAATATTTGCAAAAGGAGCTGTTTTCTGATTGCTGAAAAGCGTTCGAGCTAATACTTTGTTGAGGGACCAGATACGTTGTTTTCACTTTTGCGTTGGAAACATAGTACAGATTGTCAAAATCTTCTTCAGCTTTTTTTAACACCTGGTCTTCACCTGATGTCACTGTTCTTTTGTCAGAATATGGTTGTATTTGTTCTTGCTGGTATTTGCTAATGTCTTTTCTTGATTTTGACTGTTCTAAAGAATAAAGTTTTTCGACGACATCTGGCAACGGTTCTTTGATTTTCTTATATTTTAAGTTGGGCATTGTACTTTGTTCGAAATTTTTAATTAAGGATTTAACAGGTATTTTGACGTATTGATTTTCATCATCACTTCCCAGTATTTCTTGTTGTGGTGGCTCTACTTGTACACAAGTTGGTTGTTGTGTATGTTGAACATATTGTTGAGGATGTGCAGAGTGAAAATATGTTCCCTGACTGTCTGGTAAACTTTGATACTGCTTTGGTTTAATAACATCCAAAGCGTTATCCGGGTCAAATATTTCTTCTTCAACCCTCTGATAGTCAACAGTATATTCCCTTTCTCTCTGATAATATATCTTTTCGATTTCGTGATCATCGCTAGGGCATATAATTTCTACCTGAGCTACCTCATTGTTTTTAGATTGTGTAGACAACTTCATATTATTGGTGGTTTCTTCGTTAGAAATTAATTCCGATTTTTCAACTTTTACTTTAGGCGGTGTACCTCTAGTCTGCTCTTGTTGCTTATTAAATATCTTTCTCTTACTATTTAACGATTTCTGCCTGCCCACGATTGCTTTTTTGAATTCACTATTTATATCAAGTTGGCCAAATAAAGGTCTGGCTCCAATTATTGCATCGGGTGGTTTTTTGCAAGTGCGCGGTTCTACATCTAAGATTTCTTCCTTGCTTGTTGATTTAGTGCTTCTAGGTTTTTCATTTTCTGTTTTCTTGCTGCCTAAATTTTCATTAATTTCATATTCTTTTTTATTTGTTTGATTACCATCAACAGCTTTCTGTGAAACATCTTGTTTGTTGCACTCAGCTGTGACTGTTTGCTCTTTATGTCTTTCTTCCTTATTTATTATATGGGACACGCTTTCATTTGACATAACATATTCTGCGTTACTAGAAAGCAACTGAAAACTATCTCTTATATCTTCTGATTGCTGTATTTTAGTTTCTGACATGTCACTGAAACTTTGAAATTCCGCGTTACATGCCATCATTTTGTCTTCATTATATGGTTCAATTTTAGATTCCTGATAAAATGGTTCGTTTATGCTTTCTGGTTTAGATAATTTTTCAGATGCCTCTGCTGTTTCTAACGCACCATATTCAACAATAGCCTTCTCTTCCTGTATTGTAGCTTCATTTTGGCTATCTTCTTCATGCATTGTGTGCTGGGTAAAATATTCTGATGTTATATCGTCACATGTTCTTTCAGTTTGTAATGTGTCAGATTTTTCCTTATCACTATTGTGCGGTTCAGCGTAGGATAAAACTTCTGGTAGTATCGCTTGTTCCGGAATACCTTCACGCACTTTTTTCATTTCTTTTAATTTTCTTGTTATTTCATTTTCATGCGCGATATTTCGTGTTTTGGCATCAATAAACTGCATTTGCTTATCTGCAAGATCATATGCTGTTTGGATTTTTTGTAATTCACTGAAACAAGACTTTTGACCTTTGATGACCTCAGATTTTTCTTTGTTACCTTTTAAAGCAAGCTCTTTCATATGCTCTTCATATACCGGATTCTTTGTTTCTCTTTCGGTCTTTTCTTCAGCGGGGACTATTTTAGGTATTTCGGTTGGTTTTATGTTTTCGGAAACTGTTTGTAGTTTTTCTCGTGGAACATAAACAGCAAAAGGAGAACAAGACCTACCAGCATTAAAATGTCCATGGCTTTCAAAAATTTCTGATTGCAGCGTACGCATATTAGCAGCTGTAGACTCAGAAAACACATGCTCCACAACTTGGTGTTCGGTGTCTGCAAGGGCAAAGCTGAACTCAGGTCTTTCTGGAGAGGGCGCGTAGTCTTTTAAAGGATCTTTGATGTCATATTTCTTTTCCAATAAGTGTATTGGTTCATATCGCTTTAAAGGCAGAGGTTTAAAAAAGTTTTTGGCATTTTCATCTAAATATTTTGATATATCAGGTATCGTAGGAAAAGGAATAAGTTTCTCTTCCTCGCCTGTACTGCCATGTGCGTCTGATCTAACAGTTTCAGTTTCAGCCCCTATTAACAAATCACTATAGTCTGCTTCCGGGCAGTTTTTCAAGTCAACCGTTGATTCTAGTTTAAAAGGGAGTGGACTAATTCTAAGGGTGACTATATCTTTCTCAACGATTTCTGGACTCAGCATTACATCAGGTATTGTAGGAAATGGTGACGAGGGTCTAACAGTAGACTCCATTGGTTCATTTTGCTGAAATCTGCAAACGTCTTTGTCAACTAATTCACTTTCTACCTTCACATCAGGTATAACAGGAAATGGTGACGTTGCTCGTTCTTCAGCAGCTCGTGTTTCTTTGTGATCTTCATTTTCATTTGTTAAAGGTAAAGTTGGAGATACAGACCGAGTAATTATTGGTGCTTTTGGAACATCTAGTAGAGTTTCAGGGTTAACGGTGACATCAGGTATCGTTGGAAAGGGCGATGTTGGACGTGGTTCTTGTTTTTGCAATCCCTTGTGGATGTTAGTTAAAGCAAGGCTGATGCTGCCTAAATTATTACAGGAGCGTAAAAAGAAAGAAAGTATATGCTAGGGAATTCATATAACAACGAATTTTAAGGATGCGATCACGAAATTTATATTTGTTTTGTCGATAGAGTTTCAATCGATTAATAAAATTCTCTTTTTGGCTATCTTCCGTCAAAAAGTTTCAACTTTCCTATTTCAAATAGAATGGCATAGTTTGTTTTAAATTTTAAATTGTAACGGTCATTGTAAAAGAGTTTAGTGGTATTTCCTATACATAAGTGCAAACGTTAAGAATATTGTTTAGCTCCTTTAAAAATGTTTGATTTTACATCAAGATGCTTATTTTTTCTACCGGCCCTGTTTTTAAACCAAAAACGCTTAGATTGAGGCTATGAGTAGAAAAAACCTTGTCTTCATACTGCAGTTTTCAAAATTGGTGTATTATGTAAAATTCATTTTAATTTGTTGCAACTTTAAACCCCAAACCTTAAACACAATGAGTTATTTTGTTTTTCATATTTTGAAGTAGAAATAAATTCCGCATCGAACTCTATTAGCATCGTCGCTACCTATATGCAACAATTTTCAAGTTATTAACGTTTTTTTTTTAAGTTTCGAGGAAATTATAATATTTTATAAATAGCAGAGATGGAAATGACTTATCCATAACTGTTAAACAATTTAAGTCGCGTTTATCTGTTAGGTTCAACAAAATGAAAAATTAAGAGAATTCAAATACAAGATCCATAAAAGTTATAGGCTACCACGTAACTTTGGTGGGGTATCGGGAACACTGACGTCATCTTTGGAAATCAACAGTCCGCCGATTTAGGCTCGTCGTTTCTTTATTTAAGTGCCTTTATTAGTTAATTTTCGTAGAAAAATTCACTAATGGGGAGATCCCGACTTTTGAATTTTTATGGGACGATTTTGATCAAATTTTGGCTTGTACCTTCCTTTTGTAAGTGGCTTAGATAGGTTTGTCAGCCAGGAAAATCGGATCCGATTTTTCTGGAAAATGTTAAGTTTCCTTTCAAAAACAATTTTGGTGTCATAAAATAAAACAAGCTATGGTAACCAAACTTAGTAGGTAGGTTCACGATCTAAAAAATATATTTTAAAAACTAGTAAATACGTCTCATTAATTTTTTTCACTTAGTAATTAAGTAACTTGGTATATTAAAACTCAATATTTTTTATTCACGATGCACAAAGATAAAAATGAAAGACCAAATACGTTATTTTTGTTTATTTTGGAAATCCCCGCAACTTTCACTTTGGGAACGATTGACTTATGCCATAAATTAACTTTCTCTACTTTACGGTCAATTTTTTTTAAATCTAGGAGCATTTTAAAAATAAAACTGGTAGATATAAAACGAAACAGTCCTTAAAATTCGTTTTTCTGTAAAGTAAGGCATATTTAAACATTAACTTACTGTATTGCTGCATCGGCGGTGGAGCTGACCCATAGTTCCACGCTTGTGGCAGAGTTGGCTTGTACACATCCACATTGCTAGCTGCGCCTTTCTGAAAGTTGTCTACGATCCTGCAGCAAAACGTTTTACTTGCTTAACAAATTAAAATAAAATTCTTATGCGCATGAGTAAAATAAGTTGTTATAATGAGGTCGGTAAGAATATGCGCACGGCTTAACATTTTTCATCCGCTAACAAAACGTAAACAATTTATGCTTGAAGACAAAAACATTTCGGGACGCAGAAAGTGCATTATGGTAGCGAATTTTCATTAAATGCTTCAAATTTGTATAATTCAATTTTCTATAAACCTAGAGAGTTGAATTTTGGTGGAGTAAGACATTTGCGAGGGCAACATACCAACCAAACTTAATCAAAATTGGTTAATAAACTTTGAGTTGTCGTGTGGATACATACATATATATATATATATATATATATATATATATATATATATATATATATATATATATATATATATATATATATATATATATATATATATATATATATATACAAACATATAAAAATTTAAACGGACCTTGCTTTCGGGTTCTAGGGGCCCAAATTCACGCTTATTGGAAAAAATTTTTGCAAAGTCTCACCATCGATACCTCTCTATTGGCGATTAAAAAAAATCGCAAAATGTTTTTTAATAAAAATCCTCTAATAAGAACAAAACAGAAAGGCCTTTACCGAAAAAAAGGCAAGAGTACACGGTGTTTTTCAAGGCGACCACCCATTCAGGCACTAACCATGCCCGAGGTTACTTAACATCGGTGAGCGCACGAGAATCCGTCTCTTCAACGTGGTATATTCCTTCGCTCGAGATAGTTATTTATCCAAGGTTTATATATTCATTATTAATTTTTAAGTGTCGATTTTACATAAATAATATTTATTAAATAATTTTCAAATTTTGCAATATTTACACAATTTTGAACAGTCCTGATTGCATACGTACATATAAAAATTATAACGGACCTTGGTTTTGGGTTCTAGTGACCCAAATTCGCGCTCATCTGAAGACATCTTTTTAAGAGATTTTCATAGTGACCTCTCTATTAGCGAATTTTTCCTAATGAAGATTCGCTAAAATGCATGTAGAGTTTAATCTCTCCAAAAATAGTTCTATCTTGTATGGAGCTGGAATAAGCTGGTTATTTTATTAACGTTATATATATATATATATATATATATATATATATATATATATATATATATATATATATATATATATATATATATATATATATATATATATATATATATATATATACATATACGCAATGTATTTTTGGTTTGGAAAAATGTTACATCTTCGAAGTTATCCGTCAGTTCTAACTCTTGCTTTTCTAATAAAAAATTTAATAATCAGCTATTTAAAACGTCGTAATAAACAACTGACATTATCAGGGTAACCACTAAATATTTCTCATCCAAATATTATTTTTATAAGCTGCAGGCTTTTAGGTCTTTTGTATCATGTCGTATAAATAAGTCGTATTTGAGAGGGTATTCTGGGATATTTTTTGCGATGATTCAAAGTACAAAATTCTTCTAGAATAAATACCAATGTTACCTTGAACAATTTACGTAACTATGTTCAAGGCTAACCTTTATATACCAACAAGAACCAAAATTAATAAATTGAAGGCCGGCTGCTACGTGAAAGATTGTTAAGGGTACTTCGGAATATTAAAGTGGTTTAGGCCAAACACAGGCCAGAATACCGCATCGGTACTTACGAACGTAAAAAGAAAAGAGGGTGATCTTGTTTGTATGAACAGACAGAGAGGAGACTTGAGTAAGCAAACGCGAGGAAGTAAATCGTTGAGGCAATAAGTCTTATAACTGATTTCTTCGTTATTGAACACATTAAAACTTGTGCTCCGATCAGATTCCCCACTTTGGTAAACCACATCATCAGATTTTCCAGCTGCCGAGAAAGGAAGGCCCATATAATGTGTCTTCTCTTGACTTAGTCTTCTTACAACCTGTCGTTTCCTTCTAAACTGCGGTCTTTTTTCCAATTTACATTCGTAAATGTTTTTGACCTGCTTTTTAAGAAAACCCAGATTTAGTTCCATAAAAGGAGCGTGATACACGCTAAGGACCTGCATCTTTCTCACGATTGTTAATTTCCGTCAATACATCCGCACCCTGTCAGTGTCCAACAAATCGTAAGTATTGTTGGAATTTGAAATACTATCGAGCATTTTGAACTATTATCATATTATACCTTGTGTTGAAGTATTTTTGCGTGTTTTATAACCTAGTTAACTCATACAACGAAAGATATATAGCCATATCGAAATATATATACTGATAATATTAGTCAGTTGTTAGTTTATCGTATATATTATATGGTAATTGTCTTTGTAATAATTGCAATCATACCAAAGGTTTTCATATTGATATTACTATTTTGTAACATGTCGTAAATATCTTTCTTAAGAGTGTACTGCTTACGTAATCAAATACTACAAAATTGTGCTGCTGAGCCTTATTAATTCATTACAAAAGAGCCCTGCTCCCAAATGTTCCCAATAAAGTTCCTCAATATTTTAAATAATTTAAAACATCTCGTGCGTACTAGGAATATATAATCTTGTAACATAAGTAATAAACAAAATTATAAGCATACTATGTAGAGCCAACCCAATATAGATTAGGTGGGTTGTCTGGTAACCGTGAGAGGGTAGAGACGCGAGAGGCAGGTAATACGTCATGTGTATTCCATATGCGAAAATTTCTGATAGTTTCAGATTGCGTTTTGGTGTTTTAATTAACATTTATTAGACATTTGTGTAACTTTTCATGTGTTTAATGTTTATTTTGTATGAAATAGCAGTTCAATCGAAATATTAAATACAATATTTTTTGAGGTTTTGTGTTATAAACATAACTGCACCGTGAATCAACTGTATTGCGAATTGGACGTTATTTATTCAACATTACTTTTATGTTCAACAATTAAATAGGTCAGTGGACATAAAGGTAGATAAGTATGTGTTGAATCTACGACAATTCAATAAATAACTTAACCTAAATATCTGCTTCGATGTCTGGTGGAGTTGTTAGTAGTGTATCAATGTGCAAAAGTCATTCTAAAAAGGCAATGGAAAGTGGAGATGACCTTTCCTCCTTTTCCTTTCCAAAAATGTAACAAAGTATATATCAGGTAATTTGCAGATGAGCCCACGGAGGGTCTAAGAAAACTCAGAAACATGCTTACAACCCCTCTGAATAGTATAAACCACAAAAGAAGTTTCATGCAAAACACTCCGAAGAATGTTTCGGTACCAGCAGTGAATATGGGTGCCTCGCGGGGAAGAAGATAAAAAGGAAGTATAAACAAAAATGCAAAAAAAAAACAGGTTATCCGGACTTATATAGGCTGCTTTATCCCATTTTGCAGCTACACCTCCTTAAAATCCTCTTTATCACGCACGTCAGCCGGCATGGGACAAGGGTGAGGGAGGGTAAATTTAATATGTAAACGTTTTCAAATTGCGAAAAAGTGAATATGTATGATTGTTTCATTTTGTACCATAGGAACGCTGAGCTCAAGATATGTACTTTCAGCGATATCCAGAAAGACGGCAATCAGATTTATTGACCTTCAGAATGCTTAGAAATAATTTAATTACCTCAAAAACACAATTGGGATAGAGTGCCTAATGAAAATATGGAAAATCTAGTTCTACAATGTGTCATCGACAATTCTCGTACCACCCTTCGTCAACTGAAAAATAATGTTGAAGTGCCTAATTAAACCGCTCAGAGAATTCTTAAAAAATTTAAGTATCGTCCATAAAACACATATTAGTCAAGGACTCCGAGATGGTGACTTAGAAATGAAAATATTCTTTTGCAATTGTTTCGTAGAGAAATGCCAAGAAAATCATCAATTTCCGCTTAAGGTTCTGTGGTCTGATGAAAGCAGATTTACAAACTTTGGATATTCAACAGACACCACAACGTGTATTGGGCCGATCAAAATACCTTCTTAAATCGTGAGGTGCACCACAAGTTAGGTGGTTTTTAATGTATGGCTATGAGTCATAATCGGACACGTACTATTTAACACTTTTTATAATAATGTGACTGCACCTTGATATCTGGAAATCTTACAAAATTACCTTGACCAAGCTTCATTATATTTGCCTCTTCAAGATGCAGCGGATATATGGTTCTAGCAAGATAGAGCAGCTCCACGTAATGCAAGAATTATAACTGGCCATTTGAGTCAGTAACATAAAAAAAACTGGATTGGAAATCGAGGTCCGGTTGCCTGGCCTGCACGCTCGCCGGACCTTACGCCTCTTGATTTTTGCATTTGGGGATCTTTAAAGGATAAAGTTGATTGCACTCCTCATAATATAGTAGAAGAACTTCATGCGGCCGTTGTTTAAACTATATAAGAAATGCCTGGACAAATGGTTAAAGATGCATGTATGTCTAATTCATCGATGAAGGACGTGCATATTTACCATAATTTACTTTGATTCAATCTTTTCTCACTGGTTTCAAGATTTGGTTTTGTTTTGAGTTTAGTCATAAATAATGTTTCAGTTGTTTAATTTAGTATTAGAAAACAAAAAGAGAATTTTCAAGAAAATGCATTATATTTTCACCAAGGCTTTGGCTTGGTTTCATAGCCAAGTAAGTGAAAAACTATTTTTTTTAATAGATTTACATTTTCCGTCATCCAAAGATAGGCTTGTTATACATGGTTGAAAAATTATATTTATGCTTTAACTAATGACGTTTAAATCCAATATGGTGGCCATAAGAAAAAACAAAGTTGCTACCGTTGCAAAAAAACTGGAAGGCCTAGAAATAATTCGTTAAGGTCGTTGCATTGGCCGTAGACGCTAATACAAAACTGCCAAATTCTATTAGAATTGTTGGCAAGATGGCAAAGATATATCAATTTTTCGAAAAACACAATTTTTAGTTTTTGCACGATATTTTGAAAACCCTTGTATATATTCTTAATTTCGATACAGCATCTGATTAGGTTCAGAAGACCGCAACTTTTTTCCCATTTAACCAAAATTTTATCTTTTACTGATTGCGAAGTCCCCATGTGGTTACTGAGACACCCTGTATACCTCATAACTCAATAAATTATTAACCGATTTTGATTAAACCTTGTCGTGTCTTAAATTTCTTTATAACTTGGACGGGTTATACGTTAGCTAGCCGATATGGACCAGTTATTCAAAGAAATTAAATGTTTCTCAAAAATAAATTTGTATTTCGAAAAATAACACAATTGTTTGGGTGAAATGTGGTAAACATGTTACTCTGACACCATATAGGTAAACAAAAATAAAAGCTTATAGGTTAATGGAAAATTGATTTATTATAATGTGAGGCATTTAATGAAGATTTTCTACCATAACTCACTTACTGCGTCCCGAATTTTCAAAGATATTCATTACCATATTAAACTTCTATTATTTTATCAGTGGTAGTTATATTACTTAAATATTTTTACATACCTGTTTATACTAGAGCTGTTATATGCCGGGTTATGGGAGAATGTCTTGCCCGGGCCATTATAGTACCCGTTACTCTGTTTGGGGGGAGGAGCTGTCCAGGAATCCAGCTTGTCGCTTCTTAAGGCCGCCTCGTAGGAATCAACCACAGGAGCTACCCAGTTGCCTCTACTAGGCCTTGCTGGGGCAATATCCTGAAAAGCCCCGTCTACGGAACCGGTCTCAAGAGCTGCCTCCCAGGGGGATTTTACTAGTTTAACCCGGGGACCAGTAAATTGCTTCTAATAGTAAACAAAAAACAAATAAATAATAAACAAGATATAGCACAGAAAATTGTTACAATAATTGTCTTGGAATTGCACTAAAAAACAATTGTATTAGGTTTTGAATTACCACTAGCATTGTCAGCCACGGATCTTGGATTTTTTCGAGGCGAGTAAAAATTTAAACCTGCCGCACTTTTCCATCGCTCCTTCTTCTCTAAGTTTTTCTATCACGTTCCACATTTTTAACAAGCCCGAGCATATTTAAGCACGGTAAGATTTGTGATAAATCATAAAATCCAGTTTATACTGAAAAATTCTTTATTTGTAATTTTTTTTTTTGCATTTGAAAGATACATACTAGTGCTGGCAAAATAACGAAAATCAATAATCGAATAATCAGTTTCGGGAATAATCGAAAATCTAAATAAACGTTATTCGATTTTCTGCATCGATTAATCGATGTTTATATTTTTAGGTTGTTGCGATTAATCGACTAATGGATTTTCGGTCTTCCGATTTTTGAATTAATCGTTTAATCGAACTTCCAAATGCGTGAATATTTTTTGGTTCATTGCATAACGAAACGTTTGCGTTAACTTTGATTTTTTTGATATTTGATTTTTCCATATTTGGAATTTGAATTCAGCATTTTTTCTTATCCAGATACAGAGTGACCCATTTAAAAGCGAGACACCCTCATAATGTTTTTCTTTATGGAGCGAGTTTGACCAAACTTTCTTTGAAATGTGGAAGCGGGAAAAGTGGACCTTGCGGCCAAGTGTCAGGAAATTTCAAAAAGCATATTAGCGATTTTTGTTACTAAAAATTTGCGCACGCCGCTGAATTCGGCGTCCGCTAAAATGAGCCTTTACCGGGCTGTACATTATGAATGTGAGCTCCTTATTCAGAAATCAATGTGATAACAAATGAATCACAACGGTTTTATTTCATAACAACATTTAACAATAGGCGGTTTCTAAGAGAAATTGTATAGCATAATAAAAAAATTGTATTATATTGTCAAAATATTTCGAATAGTCACCTCAATTACAATTTTGCTTAATATCCTTCAGACTGCTACCAGATAAATTGAAAAAAGGTCTACCCCATAATTTTTCATAATATTGGTAATCTTTGTTTTATTTAAACTCACAAAACACCTCTAACTAAACATGCTCCAATGATGCAGCTCCACAGTGATGAACATTATTTTTAATAGCAGGCTTTGAAATTACTTTCGGCTGAACAAATAACGAAATGTTAAATTTAAGGTTACAACAAAAGGAAAAAAACTAAGAACTATAGAACTTTACTTTACTTTTGCACATTTTTTCATTGGTTTCGCTTAAAATTGAATAGGAAAAATCACCCATCATATTTTCATCTCAGAAGCCTTCATATCTGCGCTCTAAATCCATGAGATCTTGACGAAAGCGTTCCCCATGTTCGACTCTCAACATTCCTAAGTTATCTGGGAAAAGGTACAAATGTGAATGTATAAAGTGGACCTTTAATGGCATCCTGGCTTCAATTTTACGGTAACGTGTTATCAATTCAGCAACGATTTCCTTATAGTTACCACCTTTTGTATCTCCAAAAATCCAGAAACTACATTCTTAAAATATTTCCAAGTTGCAGTTTCGGAATTTTATAGGTATTGCTCAAACAGGTTATCACTGAACAATTTTTTAAAATGTATGGACCTACAAATATACCTTCTTTAAACGTCGCTTCTGACAACTTTGCAAAAACTTTGCATAAATACCTATACCATTATAATCACGATGTCAGCTTTTTACAATTTTTTTATTAAACCAAGAGAGGTTGAAAGGCCTTTTTTGGATCTACAAGCGGCTCGTTTTTAATATTTGTCTGGCCGGGAATAAAGCTTCTCTTGTAGATCATACATTCCTTGAGTAATGTTGGTATCTTACTCCACTGTTTCACAAATACAAAAAACAACAATATTTTGTAACCCTTTTTGCAAACCTAATAGCAGATCTATAACGTTAAGATTACCGCAGATATGCCAGTCGTATGTATCATCGTGAATTAATTGAAGCAAAAGTTTCATTCTATCAAATGTTTCTTTAGTACAGACAACATGATCCACTGGAATAGAACCCTTTTCGTTGCCAATATGAAGAAGTAAAGCTCTCAAACTCGTTTTGGATGAATCAATAAATAAACGCCATTCTTGAGGATATAGGGTTGATTCATTTCTTAAAATAAACTAAGTATATGAAAGCAGCAACAGAACAATCGTCCCTTTCTAAAGCTATACTTCCGCTTCGGTAGTACGTAACTCTCGTGTCAGAGATAAGAAGGTTCCCAGTAAACGAGATGTGAGTAGTTCACTAGCAGATTTTGAAAGAAGCAGATCCCACACAAGATGATTGAGCTTTGGTATTTTTGTAAGACGTGGTCTTGTGGATTCTGTACGAATTTACTGTTTCCACTGCTCTGTGGAAATTTGTGTTCCGGCGTA
This sequence comes from Tillus elongatus, assembly GCA_964006375.1. Lineage (NCBI taxonomy): Eukaryota > Metazoa > Arthropoda > Insecta > Coleoptera > Cleridae > Tillus > Tillus elongatus. The sequence continues at coordinate 166,720,300 of OZ023263.1, forward strand.
CCCGACATACTTTCATCACTGTCTGTTGATTGTATACTTGTGGCACAGGGGCAAACAGGCTTAGGTAAATCCATCCAATATTACACTGTTTTGGATACAGATGGAGCATCTGCATATTCTACATTAGACTTATTTTTCTTACTGAAACCCGTTGTTTTGGTCAGATAGAAGTAGCAGTCTGTTGCGTGATATCTTGGTTCGACATAGGTAGACCAACCTGAAGATAACAATCCTCACCAGCCACTAATTTACTTAAAGTAAGTCTGCAACTGTTACAACGGGCATATGGACCCCAGTTTTTATCCTGATATGCAACATAAAATCAAAAATAGTGCAAGTAAGTAAACTTTATGCTTCCGCAATTGTGCAGCCTTTATGGCTTGTTATGTATAGTCCACGAACAAAACAAAATTTATCTGGATGGGAACTACAGGTTCTTGAAGACATTGTTACTTGAAAAATGCAGCACGAAAAATTAAATTCATTGAAATACAACCGACACAATATAGGCTGGTAGAACACACTTCATTTGGCGGAGACCGAAAGATGCCTACTCAATTGCCTCAGAAATGAAATAGCTACCTATACAAGAAAGTGTTAGTCTTATACGACTGATAAAAAAGCGATAAATTGCGTCATACATCATCTAATTGATAAGAAATATTAATATAAATAGTCTGAGCATATTTTTAGCAGATATATGCAAAAAAGCTTAAAGATCCCTATAGATGCTATGGATTCCTAACTTGCGACTGCTACTCCAGAATAGTTATAATAAGGCATAACAGATTAGGTTTTTGCTCTTACTGAATTTGCAAACAAGCAGATATGGTAACAAAGCTTTAAGAAGCGAAGGTTAATGTATGTTTAAACATATATTTTTAATAGCATCCCCTTGTCGAATTTTTGTATAGTTATATATGCATTTAGCATATCTGAATTGATACAAAAGGCGTAATTTTGTTCGATGGGCATATTTTTTATTGTATTTGTAAACTAGTGCTATATATCAACAAACGAATCATATATTTGGGCGGATAAAAACTACCTGGTATTAATCCTTTCTTACCTGTATTTCGTCAAGTTTTTCCTTGTGTTGTATCCTTTGTTGTGTTTCCGGCAGATATCCTGGCGCAGGATAATTGTAAAGTGGAGGAAGTGGTGACAATAGTGGCGTAGTCGGCACTGGTGAAGGTGCAATATCTGGCAACGGTGTATCTCTTGTCCCGTTAGATTCACCTACCACCCACTTTTCTGCACGCTTGCGTCTTTTTGCAAATAGTTCAGCACCTACATTAAAAAAAGCCGTCTCATTTTGATTCATCTTAATTCACAGAAAAATTTTATACTATAATAGCTAGGTTAAAATAGGACTACAACAGAAATAGTATTTTTTCCAATCAAACCATATATTCAATTACCTATTTATTTGCGGTCAGGTATAATATGCTGTCATTTTGGCGGTGTAAAAATTAGAAATGTTGAAAACATGTTTAGCGGATGAGACACCTTTGTTAAAGTCAAATACTGGTATCGCTAGGGTTAACATATGTGAATGCAATTGGGTTAAAATATTAAAAGGTGTATGAAGGAATTTAAACCTACCCTCTATTTTTGATTATAAGCTAGATTACCACGTTGAGGCTCGAATTTAAATCAGCCTGTATATATAATTGTTATGAGGACAGAGGGGTAAGAACAAGAACATACATACTAAACTCAATATGTTAGACAAATAATATAATTAATAATAATAAAATAAATATAAAGTAGCCGCATTTTCAGATTGTACACAATAAACAGGAGCCCATTGGAAAAGAAGCTCTAATTCAGTTGTTCGCTACATTCCCTAATAGCTGATTGGCGTTAAAAACCCGTGGTCCTATGAAGACCAGTGTAGTGTTGTTGTGACTGAAGCCGACAATAAGGACGGGGATAGTCGTCTAGAGACGGAGGAGCTGAACTTATTATTTGCAACGATAGGAGAACTGATTTGAAGTCAATCGACGACTTGCACCGATTAAGCAAGTTACTAAAATTCAGATATGCCAGAAACAGGAGATCCATGTGGATGCTTTTTACGAGAGTCAATGAACCACAAGAAATAGTTCATTAATTTAAAACAAGACCTTTGTTGATATTATTGGCATGAAGCCTGTTTTGCTGAAGAGCGTTTTTACAATCATAGTTGCTGCTCTGTATTCCATTTTCAACAAGTGTTTGGAGGACCGAATATTTACTAACCATTGAAGAAAGATACAGTTACACCAATCTACAAGTCATCCGACGACATCAACGATTGTGGCAACTACCGACCAATGTCAATCTTCCCATGTGTATTGAAGATACTGGATGAGCTTCTTAGGGGAAGACTAGTAAGTGTTCTAGTGAAGAGTATAATCTTAGACTCCAGACAGCACGGTTTTCAATGGGGGACTATATTATATTTCCATCTTAACATTTCTCTACCTCTTTAATTTCAATTTTTGTTTCTGTTTAAGAAACTCGATTAGAACAATATTAACGTTTCACTGCAACAGTCTGATTTTATACCCCTTCATTTATTAGGTGTTTATGACCCTTCGTAGCTAGTTTTTGTTTATATTTTGACAAACCTTAGATTTGTTTCATGTAGTATATAAAATTATACCTATTGGTTTAAAATTATGGTTTTATCGCCAACTGATTTAACCAGGGCAGTTGCCTTAGTGCAAGGTAGAAGATGCGTATCTATGCTTCGCTGATACTGGTCGCTTCCAGACGTAGAGTTCATACACGAGGTAAATGCCGAAATTTCCCGGCTTGACTATGAAATAAACGGCGTAGACTCATAATTAAATTTTATTTTTCAGTAAATTAGACACCCCCCCCCCTCCAATATCAATGCATTTATTACATAGTTTCGAAAACATTTGTGTACCTTTAAAAAATATTCTTTCGGTTTGTCATCAAAATATGCCCAAACTGCAGCTTTCACCTCTTCGTCGTGGAAAATGGCGCCCCTTTTTAAATTTCAAAGTAGGTAGTAGTCACTGGGATCACATCTGAACTGTACGGACGTGGCCAATTTGTTCGAAACCGCAGTCACGAATTGCGGCTTCTGCAATTCCAGCAGTGTGCATGGGTGCATTGTCATGGAGCAAACTCACACCTCTGGTCAGTTTCGTACGACTTTTCTCCCGAATATTTTGTCACAATTTATGCGGAAGTGTCGCATGATATTTCCCGTTGACTATGGTGTTGCGTTCTTTAAGAAGAATAGCCACACAATCCCAGAAAGTCGTAGGTTTCACTTTTTTTGCCGACTGACACCTTGAACTTTCTTGGCGCCTCCATTCCATCGACTACCGTTTGGACAAATGATCATACCAGAGAACCATAGTTTCATCCTCTGCGACAATTATCTCCAACATGTCCATCCATGTGGATGGTCATTCCTCTAAACTGTATCCAATTAATGCAGGAGTCCCTCAAGGTTCTGCTTTAGCCCCTGCTTTGTTTCATCTCCACATCAATGACCTCCTCTCTAGCACATCCAACCCAGTTCACAGTTACCTAGATGACAGCACCCTGCACTCAAATATACAATATTCTAAGCCTGTCTCTTTAGCCGAATTATATGAGGATCGCAGACTCATAGAGGGTTCTGTCTCCGTGGATCTCAAAAAAATATTAGACTGGCGAAGTAGAAATCAGCCCTAGACCCATCACAATGAACAACCAAGTTATTCAAATTAATGAGTCCTTTTCACTTGTTGGCATTACTGTGAATCGAAATCTCAATTGGCACCAACAGGTCACATCAATTGCAGAAGCGGCTGCTTAGAAATTAGGTTTCCTCCTCCGGGCTCGCAAACACTTTTCACCAGCTAATCTCTATACCTTATATATTTCACAAATAAGGCCAAAGCTCGAATAGTGCGCCCACATCTGGGGTGCCGCTGCCGCCTCTACACTCGCTATCGTGGACTCCATTCAGAAGAGAGCTTTACGTCTCATCGGTGACCTTACCGTCACCCAAAGCCTGCCATCCCTTGCCCACCGACGTGTCGTTGGTGACCTCTCTCTCTCTCTCTCTCTTTCTCTTTTATAGATATCTGCACGGGCAGAACTTTCTTCCATAGTTCCTCCACCTGCTGCCCCCAACAGATCTGCCAGGGAAACAGAGGGAATGCACCCTTTTACTGTCCAGGTCACCAGAGATAGAACATCTTGTTATGCCCTCTCTTTTGTCCCGAGGACTTACAAGTTGTGGAATTCCTTGCCGGCACATGTTTTGCCTTCTCCTCCGAACCTCCAAACCTTCAAGTCCAAAATTAACAAGTTGCCTCTTTCCTCCTTGTCGACACCCACGGTACGATAGTATTGTGGTGTGTTGGTGAAATATAAAAAAAAGTTTTCTGCACAGAGGTCCAAATAGGATCGGGCACATTCAACACGAGGCTGGCGCTGAACTGCTGAAAGATGGTTACGGACCCACCTTGCACTAACTTTATTAATGCCTAAATGTTTCTGGAGGATTCGGCGGATGGTTGCATCTAAAACCTCTGACATTTTTGATAATCCTTTCACTTTCAATTGTCGATCGTTGAATACGAGGTCCTCAGCAAGGGCAATCCTGTTGTCCGTCACCACTTTTACCGTTCTTTCTGTTCTCGCGTCATCTTTTAATGATTTCTGCCCCATTCGAAACCGTTTTGACCAATCTTTTTGTACCGAATTAGACGAAGAAATTTTCCCGTCCAGCCGATCTTTGATGCCTTGAGATGGAAGACCTTTTTGGGTAAGGAATTTAATAATAACAGCTCTATACTCAATTTTCGTGGCTTTTGATATCGTGAGAAACAAGTATCTGGTCAGGTCAGGTCAAGAAAACTAATGGATATAAAATCCAGATAGTTTTTTCCAAGACTAATGAGTCTTGAACCAATGTCTTACCAAACTTTGACACGCTGTGATACCCTGGATCTATGTCAGCCGGAAAATTTTGGCGCTTACCGCGTACATGAAAAATGTTGCCATGAAACTGACAATTATTTTAGACAACAGGGACTGGGGGACACATGCAGAAAGGCGTACGATGACTGATTTATTAACCTAACTGTGAATCCAGGGAAAAAGCCTCTATCTCTGTATTTAGTATGGAGCGGTTTCACCAAGTAAGGGCAACCATGGATAGAATACCACCACTGTAATGAACTGTTTTAAAGATGAAGGCACGTTAGCTGTGACTAAAATAACTGTTCGGAGGTGACTAAAATAAACTGCTTATAAGTGTACAGACTTGGAGACTACTTCTCTGGCTTCACTGACAAACGTAAACTACACTTTTTTGAAGCTTTAGAAGTCAAAAAGCACACACACGACAATAGATACCTTGTTTAAACGAGAAAACTGGTTTAATGAATTCCCCTTTCTTGGATATTCTTCTTTCTAATTAAATAAGTCAAAGAATAGTTAAATTTATTTTCTTTGACTTATTTAATTAGAAAGAAGAATATCCAAGAAAGGGGAATTCATTAAATCAGTTTGCTCGTTTAAAACAAGGTAGATATTGTCGTGTGTGTGCTTTTTGACTTCTAAAGCTTCAAAAAAGTCTAGTTCGCGTTTGTCAGTGAAGCCAGAGAAGTAGTCTCCAAGTCTGTATGTAGTATGGACCAGTTTCACCAAGTAAGGGCAACAACAATCAATGAATTGAAGGAGTGCTTATAAGAGGTCAGCAATTGGGTCAGAATTGAAAATAAATCACAGAAGAGCATGTCTTCAGTTGGCTTTAACGGATCTGGATCATGGATTTTAATCACTAAGGTCAAATATACTTCTCTGGAGAGTTAAGGTTAAGCGTAGTGCTTCACTTAGCTGCCGAATGATATATTGACTATCATGCCAAAGATTAGGCCAAAATAATTTTTCATTGAGTTCTGAGAATTGATGAGATGACATGAGTGAGAAAGATCGTACTGATTTGGTAATTATTGTTGGACAACCATCTAGGGCCAGAAATCATCTTTTTATCCATTTGCAGCAAAAATACTAAACCGTAATATCTAGGCATATCTTATGTTTTATAAACTCACATTCAAATTTCTATAGCTATTGATTTGAATGACAAAAAGTTATTATTTTATTTAAAATAACGAAGATTGTGTCAACTTCCGGTTTAACCGGAAGTCGAAAAACTGTCAAAATATTTTGCTTAAATAGACCACATTTTGTTTGTTACACGCAAAAAGTTTCAGAAAAAGCGTTGAGTGGTCCTGTATATGTTACACTAACTTCTTTTACTAAACACCGAAAATAGATTTATATCAAGTATTGGCTACACCCATTTACTTTTTTTAAATCTTTATCGCCATTGCTCACTTCGAAAAGTATACCAAAGTAATCAAATTGAAAATACATACCCTTTCCTTTTGGAGAATACAAATCCTTGACTATCTCTAGACAAACGTCTGGAGAAAGCGCTGGTTCTACACAAAATCCTTGTTTCTTTAATGAGTTAAGATCTTGTATTTGTCCATGTGGGTTCATAACAAGCTTCAGCGGATCCCTGTTTCTGTCCTGGCATGATGTAGTTATCTGAGAATCGTCAAGTGCCTGTCCTGGAATAAAACCAATAATAAAATTAAACAACTAGAAAATATTGCTTTCAGAATCTGTGAGTAACATTGATGCTATTTATAATTTAAAAAAAAAATTACAATTTGAGAGGTCTAATCATTTTTTTCTTTCCATAAATTAACCGAAAAACGATTATGTAAAGGTAGAAGAAGTCTTATCCTTCTCCTAAATTCAAATCCAAGGCGTGGGTGCAATTTAGTTTACTTCAACAACAAAATCCCAAAAATGGTCGCACTATGAGGATAAAAGGTTTTAGCAGAGAAACCGGTAAACTTAGAGGTATGACATGTTGCATAAAAAATAAGTACTGTTCAAGCGCTTTCCAAAACTGCACTAAAATATTGGGTGTTCCACTAAAAAAACACAAATCTGTTACGTTACTGAAATACGGAAGGCCACTGGTGATCAGAAGTATTTTAGGAACATGGCGATGGTAATTATGTACAATTTTACAGATTTTTTTTTGATATCTTGTATCGTAGGGGTGCTCTGATCCGAGGCGTCTTAGGTGATACACCCTGTATATTGATACCTTATTCATTACCATAACGCGCTTTTATAACAAGATTTCTTTCTAAATTTAGTATCATCTTATTAAAGTCCCGAGAAGTATCGTTTGGAAATGATCTACACCCGAATTAGAGGTGGACTCTTAAGAAGAACGAAATCAGTGTGTAATGCTATACATGTTACCGCAAGTCCTGGTAGGACTGAAGTGATACCGGCTAGCGAGTTATGTAACTCAGTGCCTGTCGAGGTATTAGCTATAGGAGCCGTTGTTTTCGCTCGCTAGTTTTCTTCTTACAGATTCCTTCCTGCTGTACTATGTATACTTGGAAGCTGCTGTGGAAGTCTACAACCGTCACAATACCAGAGATGGCGCTTTGTGATATTCTCTATTGCATATATGTATATATATATATATATATATATATATATATATATATATATATATATATATATATATATATATATATATATATATATATATATATATATATATATATATATATACAGTCTGAAACACACTTATGGAATCAAATTCATTATTCAGCAAAAAATAGTTTTTGTGGAAAACGCCGTGAGGTTTAATTTGTCGAACATTATCTTATAATCATAGTTAAAAAAATTAAACTCCAACCATTTACCCCCACTTTATCAATTTTTTTTAATTGCAACCCCACATTTTTTCATCACAATTCGATGGATCACATTTTTCTAAATGCGGAGATACCCCATATGTATGGTTTAATATTATAGTTTTCAATACAGGGTGAAAATTTAATACCGGAATATTGAAACTAAACAATTTACCCTGAAATTCAAATTTCGTAAATAAACTTAATAAAAAAGTCCATTTCTTATAGTAAATGTTCAAAATGTTCTCCATTCACTCGCACACAACGAAATAATCTGCTCTGGAATTCTTCCCTAACTCTGTTCAACACGTCAGGCGTTACGTTCCTAATTTCTGTTGTTATTTTCATTTTCAAATCATCTAAACCAACAGGTTGCGTTTTATACACTCTGTTTTTAAGGTGTCCCCATAAAAAAGAAATCAAGAGGTGTAAGATCTGGTGATCTAGCGGACCATTCTACGAAACATCTTCGTCTAATGCGTCTTTGTGGAAAGACTTTGTGTAAATACTACCGTACTTGAAGAGTAAAGTGGGGCGGTGCACCGTCTTGTTCAAACCATATCCTTTCACGGGGAATATTAGGTTCCATTATATTTGGATACAAGTCTGTTAACATTGGGACTGATTGATGAATATCTTGGAACGTTTAAATTTTCTATAAAAACAGGTCCAACTACGTGATCACCAATGATACCATCCCAAACTTTCAACTTCTGAAGACGCTGAGTGTGCGTTTGTCGCATCCAGTGGGGTTTTCGGCAGCCCAGTATCTGAAATTGTGTTTGTTTAAATCGCCATTCAAAAGAAATGTTGCTTTATCAGAAAACAGAACGTCAGCAGAATAAATAATATTTCTATGTAACATGTCCAGCAGTTGTTTACAAAATTGCAGTCTCCCATTAGAACCCTCGTAAATCAACTCTTGAACGTGTTGTAGTTTATAGGAATACATTTTTTGGGACACCCTAAAACTGTTGATTGACTAACATCATTTTCACGTGCAACTTGACGGGTAGAAGTTGTTGGTTCTTCTTGAAAATCTAATAAAATATTGAGTTTTACATCTTCTTCAACAAGCTTGGGTCTCCTAGGCAGTGGTTTAACGTGTCCATAATCACGAAATTGTAAATGTATCTTGGACACAGTTCCCTGGGTTAGTGGGGGCAAATCTGGATGTTTTTTATTGAATAGGTTAACAACTTGTGCCTGTGTTCTACACATATCACCATACCCAATCATTATTAATATTTCTGTTCGCAGAGTTTCAGTTAAGTATCGCGCTATTAGACCAAAAATTAATTGAAATTATCGATACAAAATTACGACCAATTTATTAGGAGACCGTGCATTCAACACAATACACCACAAAATAAAACAGAACTGTTAAATTTCACCTTTCACAGTGCAAAAATTGGTAGTTAATAATAAACAATTAATGATACAAAGTACGTTTTAGATAAACGACAAGATAAGAAGTATAAGATAAGAGTCAGTGAAGAATTCCAGAGCAGATTGTTTCGTTGTGTGCAAGTGTGTGTGTGACGTCAGATTGCACTGGCTGCGGTATTGTGTGCAAGTGAATGGAGAACATTTTGAACATTTGTTATAAGAAATTGACGTTTTTATTAAGTTTATTTTCAAAATTTGAATTTAAGGGTAAACTGTTTAGTTTTAATATTCCGATATTAAGTTTCCACCCTGTATTGAAAACTGTAATATTAGACCATACATGTGGGGTATCTCCGCATTCAGAAAAATGTGATCCATCGAATTGGGATGAAAAAATGTAGGGTTGCTATTAAAAAACAGGATAAAGTGATGGGGGTAAAATGATAGTTTAATTTTTTAACTATGATTATAAGATAATGTTCCACAAATGAAACTTCACGTGTCTGAGCGTTTTCCACAAAAACTATTTTTTGCTGAAGAATGAATTTGATTTCATAAGTGGGTTTCACACTGTATATATATATATATATATATATATATATATATATATATATATATATATATATATATATATATATATATATATATATATATATATATATATATATATATGTGTGTGTGTGTGTGTGTGTGTATGTGTGCGTAGATGTAGGGTGGGCCACCTGTAACGCCTCGGTCTGTAGAGTCGACACTAAATGTTTTTTTAAATCTGCCTGGTTGAAAATAAGAAATCCCTTGTTTTTTTTATTAACTCGCGTCCAAAATTGTTTGAAGCTCGACGTTTCCGCTCAAGTTTTGAAACCATTTTCAAGAGAGGTTGTAGATGTATGGTAGAGACCTACCCTTGGCTCTAAATCTGCCTACATGGTGGTCGAAATGGGCAGGTCGGTTCGTTTGAGATTAATTTTGGAGCTTCAATCTGCCTAATTCTCCGATCTTACTACCAATCGTTTCTCTTATCTTAGTGTGTTCAGCCCGATATCAGAAAGGGATTTCTTCAGGGAATGTTGGAGGAGATACGATTATCATAGGGCAACGACGGTTTTTTCTCTATGAGATTTACTGTTCGTGTAAAAAACACTCCCTTAAGTAAGTTTGTCTGTATAAACCAATTTTATTACTAGATACGTGCAACAGTTTTGCTTTATGTAGATTTTAAATGACCAACGTCATATCTATATCCGTTGCAATTTTAGTCTATCTTTTCTTTGATGTTTCTGAACAACTGAGTAATAAACTTCAAACTGGAACATAGAGGCGGTGGTGTTTCAAATAAATAAGCAATTTGCTGAACCCATCTATTAAAATAACAGGCCAAGTAAAACTTGCCACAATATGTTACATTAGCATGTTAAAGTTACAGTGACAAAGTGAGACACATTCATGAAAATTTCAGGAATTCAGTAAAATGTGACACAATGTTTATTTAAAAACAATCGCGTATATTAGATTAGATTTTCTAATAACATACTAGTATAAATTATATATGTATAAATATATTTATGTAGCGTACTGTTCTCATAATATATTTATTATACATTTAACACAAATGCAAAGTGTAATTTATTAATAAATCCAGACGTAGATACTTTTTTTCTGGCTTTACAATTGCTTCTTTCTTTCTCAGCAACCGGTTTTGAAGTTTTACGGCAGCATCAGATAGGATAAATGTGAATTAATTTATAGGTATTCATGACAACTATTAATAAAAAAAACGTCTGGACGCAGCAAGTGCGTTATGGTAGTGAATTTTCATAGAAATAATCTGGCACGAAATATTTTTTTATAACTTTTTTTTCTTTTAACATAGTAATATAGATTTTGGTATATAGTTTCCTTTTAATGTCGTAAACTTACGTACCAAATTTGTTACCATAGCTTTCTTATTTTTTGAGATAAAATTTTTTTCCGAAAGAAAACCCAAAATTTTCGTGGAAAACCTGGTCCGATTTTTCTGACTAACGAACCTATCCAAGCCACTTACAAAATGAAGGCACATGCTAAATTTTATCAAAATCGGTCTATGATTTTTTGAGTTATCGGTGTGACACATATATATATATATATATATATATATATATATATATGTATATATATATATATATATATATATATATATATATATATATATATATATATATATATATATATATATATATATATAAACATATAAAAATTGAAACTGACCCCGGATATTGGTTCTAGGGGTCCTAGATCGCGCTCATTTGAAGAAATTTTTTCAAAATTCAAAAGTCGAGATCTCCTCATTAGTGAATTTTTTCTAAGAAAATTTACTAAAAGCTCAGGACGCAGCAAGTGCGTTATGGTAGTGAATTTTTATTAAATGCTTCAAATTTGAATAACTCAATTTTCTATAAACTTAGAAAGTTTAATTTTGGTATGTAGTAAGGCCTTTCCTAGGAAAATATATCTACCAAATTTCATTAAAATATCTTTGTAATTTTTGGAGAAAAGGTTTTTTTCGAAAGAAAATTTAAAATTTGAATAACTCAATTTTCTATAAACCAAGAAAGTTGAATTTTAGTACGTAGTAAGGTCTCTCCCAAGGCAATATATATATAGTAAATTTCGTTTGTTATTTTCGAAGAAAAAAATTTATTTGAAAGAAAACTCAAAATTTTCCCGGAAAACCTCGTCCGATTTTCCTGGATAACGAATTCATCCAAGCCATTAATGAAAGAAAGGCACTTGCCGAGTTGCATTGAAATCGGTTAATTATTTTTTTATTTTTCTGACCGATACATATATATATATATATATATATATATATATATATATATATATATATATATATATATATATATATATATATATTACATAAAGATATAGAAATTGAAACTGACCCCGGATATGGGTTCTAGGGGTCCTAGTTCGCGCTCATTTGAAAAATTTTTTGCAAAGTCTCACCATCGATACCTCTCTATTAGTGAATTTTTCAAAATACTATACTAATACGTTGCTACGTTATCCTGTTTTGATCAAAAAATTCTTTAAAAAATTATATAAAATGTCTGGACGCAGCAAGTGCGTTATGGTAGTGAATTTTAATAGAAATGATCTATATTTTTTTTACGAAAGCTATATACGCACCGAGAAAGAATGTTATTTGTTTGTAATATTTAATAAGTTTTGGTTAGCATACTAATTATTTGCTCTTGTGCCCTCCTACGAACTTCAGCCGCACCAAAAATTGATTTTATAAATGCTTATAACTTTTTTTTCTTTAAATGTGGAGATCTAGATTTTTGTATATAGTATAAATTTTATAACAGAAAATTACGAATAAAATGTTTGCCATACCTTTGTTAGTGCTGGAAATATAAAGGAAACTCAAATGTTTCCGGAAAAACTGGGCCGGTTTTCCTGGTTAACGAACTTATCCAAGCCACTTGTAAAAAAAAGGTGCCTGCCAAATATAATCAAAATTTTCTTATGATTATGTAATAAATTTTGTGAATTTCTTGGAAGAAAAATTATTTTAATATTTTTTTGTGAAAAATTATTTATAAGAAAGTTTTGTTACAACATTCTTTTGTCTAAAATAATGTTTAAATGAATTTTCCTTCAAACAAATTATGTATTTAGTTTATTGCATTTTTTTCAATTTATGTATAATATTTCAACCATTTCTGTGGAAATAATATTTTTTTAGCCAATTTTTGTAAAATATTTTGTATCTTTGTAAACAATCTTTTAGCGACTTTTTGCCATTTTAGGGCATTTTGGCGAAAAAAATGATATAATTATAAAAGAAAATTCGCTATTAAAGATCATTTTGAACAAGAAAATAACTAAAAATAAATTCCATAAATAAAAAAATTTTGAAAATCTGATATGAATACAGAAGTATATACTTTTTCTGTGGCTTCATATAGAACAATCTTTTGCCTGGAGATGCTGTAAAAAGCGAAACTGTTTGCAGAGAAAAAACAAACATTTCTGAAGTGACAGAAATAATTTTCACGTCTCTGTTAACTATCGAGCTGTTTAATCGAGTGAGCAATAGCTGCTAATAAACTGAACTAAAAGTCATTACTTCCTCATTAGTAATTATTTCAACAAAAAATCGCTACAGAATTATTGGAATGAGATAACCTGATCAGATAACGTTAAAATTGAATCAAAGACAAAAAAGTAAAAAAATATATAAGAAAAGTGGGTCACCACTGGGATTTATGCCCACGTCCCTTTGCTCTACGTAGCTGAGTTAACCACGACGCTTGACGTATATTAAAACACAGATATCCCTTAGCAATTCTCAGTTATTTATTTTTAATGACAGGAAAAGTCTATTTTAGATCCATTTTGGTAGATATTTTAATCAGCTGAGGAGAACAACAGTCGAAAAATTAATCTACAGGCATCTAAAATTCATTTCTTGCAATATTTATATTCAGTTATCGCAGCTTTATGGAAATATTATGAATTTTCATGTTTCAAATCTCCACTTCGATATTTACAGAAGAAAAACTGTAAAATTTTCAAAGTAGTTTTTCTCGTACTTCTTGACCTTTTACCCCAAGAAAAAATACTTTTGGTCTGTAATATAAAGTAACTTTAATTTTGTATCATTCTCTGATCACCTGTGTACCAAACTTGGTTGCCGTAGCTTGTTATTTTTGAAGATACACACATTTTACAGAAGGTAATCTAATTTTTTTCCTGAAAAATTGGTCCGCTTTTATTGACTAGCGAACTTATCCAAACCATTTGCAAACGGAAGGTACTCAGATTCTATTAAAAGTGCCCATTATTTTTTGAGACATCGGTGTGATCATACATACATATACATATCTTTATGTATATATATATATATATATATATATATATATATATATATATATATATATATATATATATACATATATGAACATATAAAAATTTAAACTGACCCTATATGGGTTCTAGGGATCCTAGTTCGCGCTTATTCGAAGAAAATTTTGAAAAATTCAAAAGTCGGGAACTCCTCATTCGTGAATTTTTTCTAAGAAAATTCACTAAAATGACAGATGACTCCTCCGAAATACCTATGTGATGTAGGTATATCGATATTTATTCTAATAATAAAATTAATTTCTAACAATAACCGTAACAACAATAATTAACAACTCCAATAGAATTTGATTCTATATAATGAAAATATCCACATACATTAATTAATTACATTATTACAACTATTCTTTATGTAACAGAATGTATTTTCTTTGATATATTTAATTAGAAAGAGGATTTTCAAAGAGTTTCATTTAAAATAAGGCAGTTATTTTCATATGACTCCTTTTTAGTGAATTTTCTTTTAAAAAATCACTAAAGAGGAAATCGCGACTTTTAAATTTTGAAAATTTTTTTACAACTGAGCGCAAACTGGGCCCCATAGAACTCATATCCGAGGTCAGTTAAAAATTTTATATGTATATATATATATATATATATATATATATATATATATATATATATATATATATATATATATATATATTCCAAGAAAGCCTGTCATTTAAAATAAGGCAGTTGTTTTCATATGACTCATTTTTAGTGAATTTTCTTTTAAAAAATCACTAAAGAAGAAATCGCGACTTTTAAATTTTAAAATTTTTTTTACAACTGAGCGCAAACTGGGCCCCATAGAACCCATATCCGGGGTCAGTTAACATTTATATATATATATATATATATATATATATATATATATATATATATATATATATATATATATATATATATATATATATATATACACCTGAAAGTTCAGCTTTAGCCCCTACTTTGTTTCTTCTCCATATCAATGACCTCCTCTCTAGCACATCCAACACAGTTCACAGTTACCCTGATGGCAGCACCCTCCACTCAAATATACAATATTATAAACCTGTCTCTTTAGCCCAATTAGATGAGGATCGCAGACTCATGGAGGGTTCTTTCTCTGTGGATCTCCAAAAAATATTAGACTTGGGAAGTAGAAATCTTGTACAATTCAACTCCACCAAATCTCAGTCTTGCTTTCTATCTCATAAGAGATATACCAGCCCTAGACTCATCACAATCAACAACCACGTTATTCAAAGTAATAAGTCGTTTTCACTTGTTGGCATTTCTGTGGGGCGAAATCTCTATTGGCACCAAAATGTCGCATCAATTGCAGAAGCGGCTTCTAAGAAAATAGGTTTCCCCTTCCGGGCTCGCAAATACTTTTCACCAGCTAATCTCTATACCTTATATACTTCACAAATAAGGCCAAACCTCGAATACTGCTCCCACATCTGTGGTGCCGCTGCCGCTTCTACACTCGCTATCCTAGACTCCATTCAGAAGAGAGCTATACGTCTTATCGGTGACCCTACGCTCACCCAAAGACTGTAATCCCTTGCCCACCGACGTGCTGTTGCTGACCTCTCTCTCTTTTATAGATATACGTACGGGCATTGCTCAGAGGAACTTTCTTCCATAGTTCGTCCACCTGCTGCCCCCAACAGATCTACCAGGGGAACAGAGCCAATGCACCCTTCTATTGTCCAGGTCACCAGACATAGAACATCTTGTTATTCCCGCTGTTCTATCCTGAGGACTTCCAAGTTGTGGAATTCCTGGCCGGCACATGTTTTTCCTTCTCCTCCGAACCTCCAAACCTTCAAGTCCAGAATTAGCAAGTTGCCTCTTCCCCCTTGTCGACATCCACGGTACGATATTATTTAGGCTGTAAGCCCTCGTGGTGTGTTGTTGAAATAAAATAAATCTATATATATATATATATATATATATATATATATATATATATATATATATATATATATATATATATATATATATATATATATATCACACCGATAACACAAAAAATAATTAACCTCATGTAGTTTAAATTTGATGGGTGCCTTTCTCTCGAAAGTGGCTCTAGTCAGGAAACTCGGCCCGGCGTTTACCGGAAAATATTCCATTTGTTTTCTGAAATCTCCGGAAACAACAAAGTCAGCTCAACCATATTTCTTACGCTAGCTTAGCTTATTAAATGTAAACTACGTACCGAAATTTAGATCTTTAAG
This sequence comes from Tillus elongatus, assembly GCA_964006375.1. NCBI lineage: Eukaryota > Metazoa > Arthropoda > Insecta > Coleoptera > Cleridae > Tillus > Tillus elongatus. Next base: position 166,736,570 of record OZ023263.1, read on the forward strand.
TTAAAAGACAAAAAAGCTTATAGGCATTTAAAGAAAAAACTTTGGGGTTTTCCTCATAAAACGTCAAAGTCGCAATTTTGAAACGTCAAAATTGACAACTTTTAACCAAAGAACCTAAAAAATACGAGTTATGTAGAGAAAGCGTCACAAAAAGAGTGTTTTACCAACCCATAAGATTCGGGTTCAACCGTCATTGTGCTTTATTTTACTAAAACGTTTTCAGAAAATTCATTTTATATAGACCTTTTCTTTGATGCTTTGGCAGTACTTTTTGTTATAGAGTTTGTGGTTTAATAGTCTATAAGTATTTTTAGCCAATTTTCGTAGAAAAAGTTCGCTAATGAGGAGACTGCGACATTTGAATTTTGACAAGGTTTGTTCAAATGAGTGCCGACTAGGCCCCCTAAAACCCATGTCCGGGGTTAGTTTTAGTTTTTATCTGTTTACATATATAAAGGTGACGTATTTCTAAAATAACCCTCAATGTATCCATTATTAAACAAAACACTAAAAAAAATGTATACGTTAATTATAGCGTATCTTAAGCTGCATCTTACAAAATTATTTGGATGATCACAGGTTGGCTCATAAGTCGTTGGCGATACAAAATTTCTTTTCTTTTTCGAACACTCCTTATATTATTTTACTTTTGCATTTTTCATGGAATTATAATGAATGTTTGTAGGAAAAAAATTTGATAACGTTCATCGTTTTCGAATTAATTCAATTGTTTTGCAACTCGTTCACACACATATCAATAATTATGATACGGTACGTGTGTTTACTAGTAGGTAGAAGAGTCTAGTGAAAGTGACGCATTCTAAGAGGTTTTGGTTTATATTATTCGTCGAAAAAATAGAGATGCCGTATACAGAGTGCTATCAAATAGTGACTAAATTGGAAAAAATTCAAACTGTCAACTCAATTTTTTCAAATTGAGCAACTCCCTATAGGTATATTAATCTATAATTAACACTGAAAAAAGAAAATGCAAAAAATATTTCTAAAATTATAGTCTGTAGGTACAGACTATAATTTTGGAAATATTTTTTGCTGTTTCTTTAGTCTGTAGGTACAGACTATAATTTTGGAAATAATTTTTTGCATTTTCTTTTTTCAATCTTAATTATAGATTAAGTATAACATTTGAATCTTATGTATTCTCTAAGCGATTTTTTTGTAAAAAAATAGTTATTTTTCGCAGAATTTTTCAGTTTCCGTAGAAATGTGCGTGCCTAAGATTCCCACGAAACTCTACTGTTATATTTTGGTAAATAATAATAAATATTTAATAGATCATTGTCAAAAATGTTTCCGGATTTTGTGAAAAAGTTGTTTGAAATTTTTCAAACAAATTTTTTTATGGGAGTTTTGTCTAAAAGCTTTTTATGAATAATCATTGCATGGTAGGTGGGTAAATAGCTTGAACAGGTTCGTTGGCCAGGAATCAGTTTTTCGGAAAATTTTTTACTTTTTCAAACAATAAAATTATTTGTATGAAATATGGTACATTGTTTCTACTATATAGGTTATATTGGGAACCAAATTTAATGCCAGTTTTCATTAAAAATGACTTATTTCCTTTTAATCACAATTTTATAAAGATTCAATACTATAACGCACTTGATGCTTCATTTACATTTATAATTGTCAAATCCGCTTATCAAGTTGTGCAAATAAATACTTTATCAGTTTTTTAGCTGGTGAAAATAAAAAATAGCTTCTTTTCCACAGTCATGTTCAAAAGCATGTACCTGTATAATAGTTTTTGTATTGTATTGGCTTGACTAACTTGCACACAACTAAAAAATGTGAACATGTGATCCAACTAATTTAAATACAGTTTAAAGCTGCTGTTAATATACTAAAATCCTTATGTAAATTTTAGAACAGATAGTGCGATTTCTGTTGGTATTTTTCGCCCTCACAACAGAATAAAATAAATAGAAAATTGACATAAATTAATATTAGATACAGATAGAATGTAGAATAATATTCACTTTAGTTTTAAACTGAATTACTTGTTGCTAAATTATTGAGATGCTGGCTAAGATCCAGGGAATCTGCCGAATAAGAATTTGTTTATAAAATATTAGAAATACGTGCTTTCAGAGATGGGTTAAGTTAATCAACTGAGGTTTAACTTAAAACATGCAGTGAGCGTATGTTTTTTGAACTACCTACTTAACTAAGTACACAAAACAAAAAAATATGATAAATACACTAAACTAAAACAAACTACACCTATTAGAGAGTTTTCTTAAAAAATTCACTAATGAGGAAATCTCGACTTGAGTTTTGGAAAAAATTCACTAATTAGGAGGTCTCGACTTGAGTTTTGGAACGAATTCTTTAAATGAGCGCGATCTGCTAGGCACACTAGAACACATATCCGGGGCTAGTTTTGATTTTTAGATGTTAAAGAATATATATATCTCCGGAAATCATAAATCTAAGACAACCAAATTTGGTCCGTGTATTTTAGGTTTCTTCGATAAAGATAAAATTACTTGAATGGTCTTTATTTTACTTCATTTATTTTCATGAATAGCCGATTTTCTTTGTTCTTGCCAAAGATAACAATAATTAATACCATCAAGAAGTACGTGGAATAAGCTTCCCAAAACTGTGTGACATGACCCATGTTGCTACTTAAGAAATTAAAGGGGTGTCACCCACGAAAAAGGGGGTGCTTTAAAAAATATCCATAATGCAACTAAATAGTCGTAAATAATCTATTATGCAATCCCACAAATTCAGTTTCAAAAATACACATTTTTGCATATTTACATTTCTTCCGCTCCTGCTTTTCAAATGATATTTCGTATTGTATTGATAGAAAACAATCAGATGCTTGAAAATTATTTATTAATTAAGATCAGCTATTTAAACTTAACATGGGTTTAAACCATTATACCATTATTTATTTCCAAAGCTGGTGGTGGAGGTATTTATGACTTTGGAACAGACATAGACTTTTGATATTTTAATTTTCAAAGCTAAAAACAACATTTGAATGGTAAATGGTTCGCAACAAACAACGAAGTCCCAAGGAGTAATAAAGACAAACATAAAACTTTTTTAAAGGTAGAGAGAGGGCGAGAAAGGGAGAGAGAGAGAGAGAGAGAGGAAAGGAATTGCGATGGATCAGATATATACAGAGATGTTTGTTAAGCTGGTAAATGTGTATCTACATGGAGATAAAAATAAATACATTTGGGTGACATTTCGAAGCCTTTCTGGCATTTAACCTTTTTTATTTTATTTCAGCAACACACCACGAGACCTCACAGCCTAAATACTATCGTACCGTGGGTGTCGACAAGGAGGAAAGAGACAAGTACACTTGGAGAACCCAAATCACCACAACACATTTTAAAAAAGACCTGACGATCGTTTTACTAACCAAGTTAGCGTCATCAGAGGGTGAAAAATTCCCCCATATCCGGGGTCCGTTTCAATTTTTATATGCTTTATCTCAAAAACAAAAAAGCTATGGTAACCAAATTTGATACGTAAGTTTACGATATTAAAAGGAAACTATATACTAAAATTTATATTTCTGTGTCAAAAGAGAAAAAAGTATTTTGTGCCAGATCATTTCTATGAAAATTCACTACCATAACGCACTTGCTGCGCCCAGACTTTTTTCTTTTGACGTAGGAATCTGAACTTCGGCAGGTCAGGTAAGTTTGACAGTAGAAAAATATGTGCCACATTTGGTTGTCATAGTTTTGTTATTTTCGGAGATACACAAATTTTCCAAAATAAAACCCAAACTTTTCCCGGAAAAGCTAGTCCAATATTCCTGGTTAACGAAGGCGCCTACCAAATTTAACCAAAATCGGCCAATAATTTTTTGAGTTATCGGTGTGATATATATATATATATATATATATATATATATATATATATATATATATATATACAGATCTCCTCATTAGTGAACTTTTCGTTTTACGAAAAATTCGCTAATCAATGACTAATAGCGTTTCATTCTTGATAACGAAGAAACAAGCAAAAAGATTTTCAGTGTTGTTTTTTGGCGGTATCAATTAAAAAGAAGGCATAAAAAGTAATCAAAATTCTTTGTAGTTGTAAATATTGTTTAAAATGCGTTAGCAACATGAAGTGTGATTGTAACCGTATGAAAGTAGCTGCCAGTTGTTAACTCCATTTTAGAAACATGGTTTATCCAACAGAAATGCATAAAATAACAATTCTACAGATAATTGGTTACGGAGATAAAACACTATTACAGATTGGAGTTGCTGACCGATTTCAAGAAAAATTGTCCGATTTGCCGTTTATATATGAAGGGTTAATTAATTAGTAAAATAAAAAGCAATTTAGCGAGCTTGAACATGTAGAGTAGATACAAAAAAGTCTAATTCACTCAGTAATGATACCAAATTGGATGTAATCCTTGAGTTTGAGGCAAACCCACATACTTCAAGTCGACAAGCAGTCACAACATTGGATAGTAAACGCTCATCGACTATTCGAATATTAAAAGAAGATAAAATCCATCCCTGTACATTCATTCAAACTTAGGAGTTCATAGAAGGCATTTTTGATAGAAGAACCTCTTTTAGTGAACAATTGATGGAAATGTTAGATAACCATGTTATCCAACTAGACCATGTTTTGTTTTCTGTTAAGTGCAGTTTTACACTGCATGTCCATGCAAAGCGTCACAATTGTCGCCACTGGTCTAAACAAAATCCATACTGGATGAAAGAAGAACATACGCAATACCTTACAAAAAGTCATGTTTGGGCAGAAATAGTTGGAAACCATGTCACTGGTCCCCTTTTCCTTTTGTAGTACTGCTCCAAAATAATGTCTTGCCAACTTTGACAAACTTAAATCCTGATCGAGGAAACCCACAAGTTCCAGCAAATCTGATATGGTTCCAGCAGTCTGGAACACCAGCACATTACTAAATCAACCTCCGTCAGTATCCCGACTTAGTATTTCCCAATCGGTGGATAGGGAGGCGAGGATCGTTAGAATGGCCAGCATCACCACCCGATCTCACGCTATCAGACTTATAGGGAAATGTAAAAACTATGGTATAAAAAACTAAATCATGTGACTCAACTGACTGGAAAGGAAGCGTAACGATTGCGATTAGATCGGCCACGCCTCAGGTGTTGATTAACGTAAGAAGACATTTTCATTTGCGATTAGGCTGCTGCCAAGACGTTTAACGCACGCATTTTGAATATTTCAACATGAAGATCAATGTGCTTTCAGTGACTTTTTATTTTAAAAAAATTACCAATAGAGAGCTATCGATGGTGCGACTGCAAAAATTTTTTCAAATGAGCGCGAACTATGACACCTAGAACCCATTTCCGCGATCAGTTTCAATATATATATATATATATATATATATATATATATATATATATATATATATATATATATATATATATATATATATATATATATATATATATATATATATATATATATGTATATGGGAATGTATTGCTATATCTGTTATTATTAGAGATAGATGCTCGTTCCAAATATTACTTAAATTTGCCCTGACTCTTTTCGTTTTCGAGTTATTTTGAAAAAAGCAAAATTTGTCTATTTCGTTTTTCTTCAATATCTAAGTAGACGTTGATCTGACATGTCTAAGACTTGCACATTATCAGGTCACTTTTTACAGAGTAATCTTTTTGTACTATTCTCAACTTTGGATTATCATTTGCTTTTGAGCTACAGGTATTAACGTTTGTTTTTATTATGGCAACCATATTGGATTTTAATCGCACTGACAATTTTGAGAAAAACCGTTTTGAGGATAGTAGGCTATGAAATCCAATACCAGAAAACAAATGACAAAAGAAATGTTCAAAAAGCAGTAGGTCATGGAGTCTAACAATAGACTTCTACTGTTAACATAATTGTTCGTAATGATTCAGGTTAAAAGAATATTGTGATTTAATTTACAATACTTAATTGGGTAATAATGCTAGGTAATATTATGTGAAACAGTTTAATAACGAAGCCCCGCAATAAAAAATAGAAACTTAAACTCCACAAAACCACACAATTAGAAACGGAACTCAACAAATAATAAATTAGAAACTTAAAAATATACTAAACAGAAAATTGTTCAATATGGCCACCGTTTTGTTCAATGCACTTAAGACATCTTTTTGAAACAAGCCTGCAAACTCTCGTAAGGATGTTTCGGTTAATATGATTTATAGCCTCCGTGATTCCATTTTGTAATTCATTGATATTTTGTGGTGGATCGAATTTATACACACCATTCTTCAGAGTACTCCAAAAATAAAACTCCATGGGTGTTATATCGAGAGTTCCAGCACACCAATGAACCGGCCCATTGTTACAAATGACACGATTATTAAAATTTTGGTACACAAATTCTTTGACGATCCTAGCATTGTGAGCTGGACAACCATCTTGTTGGTACCAAATCTCGTCTAAATTATCATGAACTCTTCAAATTGTTGGTAAGATATCATTTCTCAATAGATTCAGCTACCTTTCCTTAGTTAAATTGTTTTCAAAAAAGAACGGACCAACAATGAAGTTACCTGCATTTTTTTAAAATTAACTGTCCAATCTACAAATGAAAATAACAGTTTTTTACCTAATAAGCCGCACCAAACATTAATACCAAATCTGTATTGCAATCATCTTGATCCCTTTAGATGGGGATTTTCATTTGTCCAATAATACCTATTATGGCGATTATACACACCACAATTTGTAAATCTGCATTCATCTGTCCATATTATTTTCAAATGAAAAATTTCATCTTGCTGACATTGTCCTTGATACCATCTGCAGAATTGAAGTCGCTTAGGGTAATCGTCAACATTTAAGCCTTGTACGATTGTAGGTTTGTATTGATGGCAATACTTTGTTTTAATACAGTACCGTACTTTTTGGAACGTCAATTTGTTCACTATAAAACCGAACAGATTGCGGAGGGTTTTCGTTTTAAACCTGGAAGACGGCATTTATTCTTTCTTCATTTCTAGGCATTGGTAGTTTCTTTGCGTGGAAGCTACCATCGCTCAATAGATTGGTCACTATCCTGCGAAATATTTTGGTGTTTGGTTGTCGTCTTTCTGGGTAGTTGTTTTGATATGAATTTGCAGCTGCCTCTGTATTTCGGTTAGAATGAATATAACATTCCAACATTTCAAACTATTCTTCATTACCGAACATATCGTTAAATAATTTTTAAAATAAACAGGAAACAAACTATTTAGTACAACACTTTAAGCAAAGTGTTAAATACACCTCAAATTTTTCAAATAATTAAGAATGACAGTATTCTGAATTGTGGGGATAGTGTTATATCCAAAGCAACCTTTCTTCTGTTGTTTTTCAGTTGACTTACTTTTAAAAATCAATTTTCAAAGACGTGTTCGTAAATCATTAATCTGATTTTTATTGAGTTCTGTTAATAAATTTAGTTATTTACTAGGTTTACCTATTTAATTAAATTATAACAATTTTTTAGGATAATGTTGTAATGTAAAATATCATTTGTAATATTGGGCCGATTCATTGATATGTTCAAAGTTCCTATTTTTTATCGTGAATCATTACGGAAAATTATGTTAAAAGTAGAAGTCTATTGTTAGGCTCTATGGCCAACTGCTTTTTTAACACATTTTTTTTTTGGCATTTGTTTTCTGATATTGGGTTTCATAGCCTACTATCCTCAAAACGGGTTTTCTCAAAATTGTCAGTGCAATTACAATATTTCTCAAGCATGTTGTACATCATTGGAAAGCACTTTTCACGGGCTATCACATGAGCAAAAAATCCTATATGGCTGCCATAATAAAAACAAACGTTGATACCTGTAGCTCAAAAACAAATGACAATCCAAAGTTGAGAATAATACAAAAAGATTACTTTGTAAAAAGTGTCCAGATAATAAGCAAGACTTAGACATGTCATATCAACGTCTACTTTGATATTGAAGAAAAAATAAATCGACAATTTTTTTTCAAAATAACTCGAAAACAAAAAGAGTCAGGGCAAAGTACAAGTCATATTTGGAACGACCATGAAATTTTACTAAACATTGCTAATTTAACCATCTCCCTACCTCTAATAAAAACGGAGATAGCAATATATTCCTATCCAGTTTGGGACACCCTGTATATATCCACAGGATAACTCAAAAAGTTATTAATTGATTTTTATGAAACTCTGCAGAAGTTTATCTTATTAATATCTTGGATGAGTTCGTTAGCCAGCAAAAATCGGACAAGGTTTTCCGGGAAAATGTTGAGTTTACGTTCGAAAATAAATTTGATCTTCGAAAAATACACAGTTATTTTAATGAAATTTGATAGATGCGTTGCCTTCGCAAAGATATTACAATGTCTCAAAATTCAACTTTCTAGGTTTATACAAAATTGAGTTATACAAAGTTGAAGAATTTAATGAAAAATCACTACCATAACGCACTTGCTGCGTCCCGAACTTTTGAATCATTTCTCATTATCCAGAATACAACGCAACTAGTTAGTAATTTTTTAGTGTTTTTAGTTCTAGCAAAGTTCGTCAGATAATTTTTTTTTCCCTGAATATACACAATAATTGAGATACTGAATATATTCCATTTGGCTGTTCCACACTGTATATATTTGAATAAACTTCTGAACCATGTTTCAAAGGCTCTAGTTCGCGCTCTTTTGAAAAAAATTGAAAATCAAAAATTCGTTTTCTCTCTCTAAGCGAAATTTTCTTAATGTTAATGCGCTGAAAAATTCTTGTATTTAGCGTCAAACAGTAAATAATGTGTTGTGTTATAAAGAGGTTGATATGGAAAGTAAGTCGTGAAAAAGGTTGTAGGTATTTACATTTAGATTTAATTTTAAAAGGTTTTGCGAAGAAGGAACTACAATTAAAGCTGGACAATTTAAAAAAACGCACTTACTGCGTTCAGAATTTCTTTTCTTACAAACATGCATTATATTTCGATGGAAAATGCAAAAATGCAATAACATAAGGCGTGTTTGATTAAAAAAAAAGAAAATTTGTATCACCAACGACATATGGGCCAGCCTGTGATTCTAAAAATATTTTTTTAAGATGTAGCTCAAGACACCCTATAATTAATATAAACAATTTTTTTTCATATGTTGTATAATAACAGATATATTGAGCTTTATTGATTTTTTACGAAAATTCTACAAAAATTATATACCATTGAACGATAAACTCTATAGCTAAGGCTACTGCCAAGCATCAGAGAAAGGGTCTATTTGAAATGAATTTTCTTGATACATTTTAGTAAAATGAAGGAAAATGACGGTTGAAACTAAGACTTCATGGTTTGTAAAACATCCTTCTTGAGACATTTTATTTCCATAGCCTGTATTAGATTCTTGCCTAAATGTTGCCAATTTTGACATTTTAAATCGCAACTTTGACGTTTTGAGGAAAACCCCAATTTATTTTTCTTTAAATGCATATACCTTTTTTGTCTTTTGACCTACAAAGCTAAATTTTTGTATGTAACTTACATATAAGGCTGTAAACCCGTGTACCAAATTTAGTTGCCCTTACTTTGTTAATTCTGGAGATATAAATTTTTTTCGAAAGAAAACACAAAATTTAATTAAAATCGGCCCATTATTTTTTGAGTTATCGGTGTGATACACACACACACACACACACACACACACACACACACACACATATATATATATATATATATATATATATATATATATATATATATATATATATATATATATATATATATATATATATATATATATATATATATATATATATATATATATATATATATATACGATATTTGAAAGAAACGAAAATGACGCATTTTCGGAAATGCCCTGTATTTTCTTTATTTGTGAAAATTTCTGAAATCTGTAAAAACTTTCTTACAGCAACTTTTTACGCCCGTGTAGTCAGAATTCATTTCCCATGTTTCAATAGTTTGGAACCATCATCAACTTTGTTTTTTCATATAGACGCCATATTGTATTTTTACGGTTTTGAAAAGCACCTGTTTTTGCCTTTACAAATATGTATCACACTTAGTGAAAAAAGTTAGGTTATGGGTTGAAAAACGAAAAAATATGATTTTGCTACGAATTTGGCAACGTCGCACGATGAAACATTCACACTTAAGGTGATTCTACTGCATTTAATCTCTTAACTACAATTAGTAACAACATATCCTTATAAGCAATAGTTTCTCCTATGTGAAAATTTTTTGAAAACATAGAAATTACTCTTTTTGAAATTTTAATACAAAAAAGAAAGGAAAAAACAATAATGTGTCAAATAACATATTAATTACCAAAACAACATGTCTAATTTAACGTTCAAAATGCGACCCATTTGCTTCTATACATTTCTTACATTTTTTTATCACCGATTTGGTAACACGATGAATTATGTTACGGTTAACATTAACATTGGACAGAACATACCGCGTTCGCTGTTCGAGGACTTCTCTGCTTTCTGGGGGATCAAATTCATAGATTTCGTTTTTAACATGTCCCCACAAATAAAAGTCTAATGGAGTGAGGTCGGGAGACCTCGCTGGCCACCGCACCGGGCCACTGTTAGATATTATTATTTCACCAAATGTCTCAGATAAAAAAAATTGTACTTCCCTGGAATTATGGGCGGGGCAGCCGTCATGTTGAAACCATACATTACGAAACTCATTGTCTGGGAGAACTTCCATAATTGCTGGTACTATTTCATTTTGCAACATTGCAAGGTATCTTTGTCCTGTCAATGTTTGATCATAAATAAAGGGCCCAATTAGTGGATTTCCTATTAAAATAAAATTGTTTAATTTCTTCTTACGATAGGAATATTAAAGTAATTCAAAGGATAGAAGAATAATTATTTTTCAGAATAAATGGAAAAATATCTCACCATACATTCCGAACTTGCAATCTACGCTGTTCGCGTAGCTGAGGGTTTTCGGTAGCCCAATAATGACGATTATGCTTGTTGAATATTCCGCAATTTGTAACATAAGTTTTGTCCGTCCATACAATATTATTTTCAAAGTTCAAATTATCTTGACATTTTCCCTGGTACCAATTGCAAGAAGTTACTCTTCTGTTAAAATCACCTTCTCGAAGTCCGTGTACGATAGTGGGCTTATACGGACGATAATGTTGTTTTTTTAAAACGTCGTGAACTGTTGCAACTGTAGCAATATGTAGCTCCCTGCCAGCAATCCTTGTAGAGGACATAGGATTCTCATGAAAATATTCTTGAATACTTCTGTCACGATTTTCACTATCCTTCTCATAATTTTTAGACCGAGGTTTCCAAAAAGCTCCCAATTCAAGTAAATTCTTTACAAGTTTAGAGAAATACCTTTTGTTGGGTTGTCGTCGATCCGGGTAATTTTCCAAATAATTGTTGACAGCCTTGTCCGCATTCCTTTCATTTCTAATATATGATACTAACATATCAAACTTTTCTTCATTCGAAAAATTTTCTGCCATTCTGAACACTAGGCCCGAGTCAAGACATAAAACGTGTTTAAATAAAGACAAGCGTTCACAGTTTTGACAGAAGTCGTGACAGATTTAAAAATTTTCATTCGTCTAAAATCCAAAGTCTACTAGAGCATTAATGTATCACGGATAAACATATTTCATCAAATTATTTACTGAACTTTTGGTTATTCCGAATATTTTATGATTGTTGGGTCATATTGGTGTTCTGAGAAATAATAATTCAATTCGTTCATGTATTTCTCAAAAGTTATGGCTTTCTTGACGTTATTTTCTGTTGCACGGTACGAGTGTGTTATATCATAAACAATGTTAACCGTAACACAATCGATCGAGTTACCAGATCGGTGACAAAAAAAATGTGCGAAATGTATAGAAGCAAATGGGCCGCATTTTGAACGTTAGATTAGACATTTTATTTTGGTAATTATTAAGTCATTTGACACATTACTATTTTTTTCCTTTCTTTTTTGTGTTAAAATTTCAAAAAGGGTAATTTTATTGTTTTCAAAAGATTTTCGCATAGGAGAAACTATTACTTATAAGGATATGTTGTTATTAATAATTGTAGTTAAGAGATTAAATGCAGTAGAATTAGCTTAAGTGTGAGTGTTTCATCGTGCAACGTTGCCAAAATCGTAACAAAATCATATTTTTTTGTTTTTCAACCCATAACCTAATTTTTTTTTACTAAGTGTGATACATATTTGTAAAGGCAAAAACAGGGGCTTTTCAAAACAGTGAAAATCCAATATGACGTCTATATGAAAAAAAAAGTTGATGATGGTTCCAAACTATCGAAACGTTGAAAATAAAATCTGACTACACAGACGTTTCCTACGTAAAAAGTTGCTATTAGAAAGTTTTTACAGATTTCGGAAACTTTTACAAATAAAGAAAATACAGAATATTTTCGAAAATGCGCCATTTTTTTTTTTCAAATATCGTAAAAACCAAAAGAGATAAAATCGTAAACTAAACGGAATTCAATTACAAACAGAATTGTCTAAAACTTTCCCCATTTAACCGCTTTCCTATCTCTAACAGTTTCGGAGATCGCAATACATGCTTCACCAATTTCGGGCACACTGTATATATAAACATATAAAAATTGAAACTGACCCCGGATATGTGTTCTGGCGTGCCAAATTAGCGGTCATTTAAAGAAATTTTTTCAAAATTCAAAAGTCGGAATCTTCTCATTAGTGAATTTTTTTAAAGAAAATTCACTAAAAAAAACAATGACATCGGTTTCTGTGGATACATACATACATATATATATATATATATATATATATATATATATATAGATATATATATATATATATATATATATATATATATATATATATATATATATATATATATATATATATATATATATATATATATATATATATATATATATATATATATATATATATATATATATATATATATATATATATATATGTGTGTGTACAGTGTATGTATAGTAAAACATTCAAACAAAAGACGGCCCACAAGACTCCACAATGACATAACTAACCTTAAAAAGAAAGCAGATGTCTTAACATTAAATTAAAACTTCACTAAACACGTTGTGCAATATCAATTTCAAGCAGACTTGGTGCTTTAAATATAGAAGACAGTGCAGATGGAAGGCTTCGTTTATTTGTGTTGATTCCAGATCAATTCGCCAATTGATTCGCTGCGCATTTATGTTTATTACTTTAATGTTTCCGCAGATTATTCTTGCTTGATGTTATATACAATATGCCCACCATTGTAAGTTATGGAGAACTAGCAGTAACGTATTATCTGAATTTATTTCTGGATCACAGGAGGTAAAATTGCGCAACAGGCGGATGAACGGCAAGAAGCCAGCGTTCTGATCGTTTGTTCCCATTACTTCCGCACAGGAACGGAGATTTGAATCTGGTGGTCTCCAATCATTTGTACAAAACGTCGCGGAAGAAAGAAAAATTTATGAAAAGCGTAAACTGTGCCAAGCCATCAACCAGTTATGCTGATTAAGGTATTAAGGTGCCCATTCCAGGCTGTTATAAAAAGAGTTATATATATATATATATATATATATATATATATATATATATATATATATATATATATATATATATATATATATATATATATATATATATATATATATATATATATATATATATATATATATATATATAGGGTGGCGCATTGAAAACGAAACAGACTGATTTGCGTCCAGTTTTTTTTCAAGAAACGCTGAAACACGTCAATTTTAATATTGAGGGGGACATGTTTTGACATAAAACTCAACTTTGTCACATCAACCCCTTAAGGGTGGTGATAACATCTCTTACATTTTAAATAGGGAACATGGGTCGAGTGTTACACCATTTGAAAGACCTTTCTTTTCTGAATTCAGCACACAAATTTTTTGGAAGTTTTATCAACTGGTTTGAAAATTATTCACTGCTTTGTTGGTTTGTAAACCAAAAATTGACTATCAGAACATTTTTTTATCAGAATGAGAGAAATGCGGTTTATTATTTCAGTTTATCGGTCGGTTTGATACTTGCTAGTACTACCGAAAATTAATTTCAGAATGGTGTATTCTGTAGAAGAAAGAGTTGCAATTATTACTCTTTTTTTCAAAAACGATGACGACATCCGAACAGACATGTTAACAGAAAATACATTTTGGAGTTAGTTGCAAAGTTTCGACAAAGTGGTTGAGTAGCCAACAAAAAACGGAATCCTGAGCGTGAATTTCTGGTTATAAAAGAGACTACTGAGATTGAAGTTTTCGGACAAATTGCTGCAGACCCAACTTTGAGCACGAGAAAATTGGCCACTGTTTCAAACATCAAAAGAATAACTATTCAGCGAATATTGAAGCATCATAAATTTCACCCGTATCAAATTCATCTTGTACAACAACTGAATGAAGATGATTTTGATCGGAGGCTGGAGTTTTGTGAAGTTATGACTGCACGGATAACTGATAACGGGAACTTTCTATCCAATATCTGTACGAGTGTACGTTTCTTTAAACTCTACAGTCAATCGTCATAATTGTCGTTATTGGGCAGATAATAATCCAAGAAATTTTCACGAAGTCCACACTCAAATTCCACAAAAATTGAATGTCTGGACTGGCATTTTTGGAGACCGTTTATTCGGACCAATTTTTCTTGATGGCAATTTGAGTGGCGAAACCTATTTGGAGTTACTAGAAGGTATCGCTTACCCTCTACTAATTGAATTGTTGAAAATGATGATCGCTATCAAGAAAACCAATTAGTGTTTCAACAAGATGGAGCTCCTCCGCATTTTTCACAACGTGTTAGGGAGTTTTTGAACAGAGAGTTTCCAGGACAATCGATTGGGCGTAGAGGTGCTATTAAGTAGCTCCCTAGATCACCGGATTTAACTCCTTTAGACTTCTCTCTATGGGGATATTTATAGAGTAGAATTTACTCAACAGAACCGAAGTCTCTGGAAGAATTACGACGACGCATTGTTGAAGAATGCCGTCTAGTAACTCCACAAATGCTCCAGAATGTCAGAGCTCGTTTTGAACATAATTTGTACTTTTGTATGGAAGCTGGTGGTCAACACTTTGAACCCCTACTTTACTGAATAAACATTTTTGAACGATTTGTTTTGTTTTTAGTAGTTTAACGAAAAATTGACTAATTAGTGCATTTTTTATCACAATGAATGAAATACGTTCTTGCAATTCCAACTGTGAATGATTTTTAAATGAGTTGCTAAAACTTCCAAAACAAATAGTGTGCTGAATTCAGAAAAGAAAGAGCTTTCGAATGATGTAACACTCGACCCATGTTCCCTATTTAAAATATAAAGGTTGTTATCACCACCCTTAAGGGGTTAATGTGACAAAGTTGAGTTTTATGTCAAAACATGTCCCCCTCAATATTAAAATTGACGTACTTCAGCGTTTCTTAAAAAAAATAATTCTCTGGACGCAAATCGGTCTGTTTCGTTTTCAATGCGCCACCTGTATATATATATATATATATATATATATATATATATATATATATATATATATATATATATATATATATATATATATATATATATATATATATATATATATATATATATATATATATATATATATATATATATATATATATATACATAAGGAACGCTAATAGCAAGAGACCCGGATACAAGATATGCGTTTTAGTAGCAAATTTTCATAAGAATGGGTTTCGAAACACTTGTTATTTAAATAATTAATGAAAATTTAACAAAACAATGATTACCATTTGTAAAAAAAGGTAACTATAAAACGTTCTGGATGCAGCAAGTGCGTTATGGTAGTGAATTTTCATAAGAATAATATATAATATTGTTGCGTTTTCTCCAGGTTCTGGATAAGTGAGACTTTAAAGATTAACAAAACAACTTTATTTACACTCTAAATATGGATACAATAAAATTTCTAGAATGTCTCTCTCACAAAACACTTCATTTACTGGCCTTACAATTACTACTCTCAACAAAAGCACTAATCTGGTACTACAGTCACTACTCTCTTAACACTTTACACTGCTTCAAGTCATTACCACATTCTCTTACTGAACTGAACTAACTCGGGCTGGCTTGCTTTCGCTTTTATATACTCGCCGTACCTTCCCCTCCTTTCTAGAGCATTCCATTCCAGAACGTTCCAGGACCTTCTTTTACTAGAAGGTTCTGTGAATACAGATCGGTCCCGTGTGTATACAGGGGGATGTATATACAGGATGATCCAAATGTGGTCACCACTCCTATGTTACACAAGAGGTGTTTCTCGTACTAAAAGATCTCTCTGCGTATACAGGGTGTAAGTGGTCTCTGCGTATACAGGGTGTATGTACAGGGTGTTCGGAATGTGCAGACCTCAGTTATCCGTTCCGACGGGGTACAAGTTGGTAACTTCGTTATTTCTGGTCCTAGAGGGTTGAGACTTCGCCTGAGGGGGGTCACCCCAGGCACCCCCAGGGGGGTGGGGAGGCGGTGTTGCCAGATTGTGCAAAAATTCCCAGATGTTGGGGAAATTCTGGAGATGTGGCAACACCGCACCTACGTCTATTGAAGTGCTTTGTAACACTGCCCCCCTCCTTAAGACTGTTCGTCCCGAACAGTATTTACCGGCCGCCAACTTGGGGGTTCGTTGCCCCGATAGGGACTCAACCTCTCTATGTGAACAACTTTGGGTTTAGTTCTTGGAGACAGCTGGATTCTGTAGACTAGGTCGTTAATTTTCTTAGTCACCAAGTATGGCCCTTCCCATGGTTTCTGAAGTTTGGGACTGAGGTCCTTTCTCCTTGTTGGTTGGTACAGCCACACTGCATCACCTTCCTTGAATGTATGGGGTGTTGCTCTGCGATCCAAGCGCATCTTCATCCGGTCACTGCTTAAGAGGAGCCTATCTCTGACACATCTGTGTATAGTGCGCAGTTTTCCTTCTAGGTCGGCGACATACTCAGGTAACGTAGCTAGGTCCGCTATGTCCTCGTTCGGTGGTGGTCTCGTCATGTCGATTGGTAGCCGCATCTCTCTGCCGGTCAACATCATGGATGGAGTGTAGCCGGTAGATTCATGCTGAGAGCTTCTGTAAGCTAGGAGGAACAGAGGTATCAGCTTGTCCCAGGTTCTCTGATTCTCGTCAACAAACATAGCAAGATACTGATTGATGGTCCTGTTATGCCGTTCTACCATGCCGTCTGATTGAGGGTGGAGTGGCGTTGTTCTCGTTTTCTTTATGCCTAGCAAGTCCATTAGGCTCTTCCAGACCTCTGATTCGAAATTCCGGCCCTGGTCGGTGTGAATCTCCAAGGGTACGCCATGCCGTGATATGACATTTTCCATCAGGGCTTCTGCTACGGTCGTTGCCTCTTGGTTGGGGATCGGCGCAACTTCAGGCCATTTCGAGAAGTAGTCCATCGCCACCATTATGTATCTGTTCCCAGACTCTGTGATGGGAAAAGGTCCTGCGATGTCTACGGCAACTCTCTCCCACGGTGTACCTGAGATGTACTGCATCATTTTTCCTCTGGATCGGGTCTTTGGTCCTTTCTTTGAAGCACATTGGTCACACCTTTTGCATCATTCTTCCACGCTTCTTCGGCAGTTTATCCAATAGAAGCGGTCTCTCACTCTGGCAAGAGTCCTGTTGACCCCAAAGTGGCCTCCACTTCTACTATTGTGTAACTCTTGAAGAACACTGTCTATGCACTCACTTGGCACAACGGTCTGGTATATACAGTCTCTACCATCGGCAGTTTCCCATTTTCGAGTGATCATGTCATTCTTTAGACACAATGAGTCCCATTGTAGCCAGTAGCCTTTAACCTCCGACCCAAACCGGGACACATCGTGCCACTCAGGTCTTTTCCCCTTTTGTAGCCATTCTCTAATATTTTTCAAGTCTGGATCTGTCTTCTGTGCGTCTCTGATGTATTCAAGATTTACGTCTAGATCGGTGTTATTCTCCTGTCCTGCCACCAGTTGTTTGATCTGATGAGTTACTTTGTCGATCTCTTTGTTCTCTTGTCGCTCGCAAAATTTACATTCATGCACTGAACATGGTCTTCTTGACAGGCTGTCTGCATTGGCGTGACTTCTTCCTCTTCGATGTTCAATCCGGAAGTCGTAGCTCTGCAGTTTCTCTATCCATCGTGCTATCTGTCCTTCGGGATTTCTAAAGTTCAGAAGCCATTGCAGAGCAGAGTGATCTGACCTCACGCGGAATGTTCTTCCGTACAGGAAGCTGTGGAAATGTTCGATGGATCTTACAACTGCCAGCAGTTCTTTCCGGGTTACACAGTAATTTCTTTCTGCTTTTCCGAACGTTTTGCTGAAGTAGCCTATCACAACTTCTTTTCCGGCTTGGAGCTGTGAGAGTACTGCCCCAATGCCATACTGGGAAGCATCGGTGTCCAGTATGAACAGTCCTTCGTCCCGAGGATAAGCCAGTATAGGAGCAGTGAGAAGACGATGTTTGAGTTCTCTAAAAGACTCTTGGCAATCTGGTGACCAGATGAACTCAACCTTATTTTCAGTCAGGCTATGCAGAGGTTTCGCAATGCTGCTGAAGTACTTCACAAAGCGTCGGTAGTAGCTGCAAAGTCCCAGAAAACTTCTGACCTCATGTTTGTTCTTCGGCACAGGCCAGTCTCTTACTGCCTTTATTTTCTCTGGATCAGTTTCTATCCCTTTCTCAGAAACGACATGTCCGAGGAAACTCACTTTCTTCTGGAAGAGGACGCATTTCTTGGGATTGAGTTGCAGATTGGCACCTCTCAGCCTGGAGAAAACTTGCTTCAGATTCGACAGGTGTTCATCGAAAGTCCTTCCAATCACCATGACATCATCGAGATACACCAGGCATGTTTCCCATGTCAGTCCTCTCAGCACTAACTCCATTAGTCGCTCGAAGGTGGCAGGAGCGTTACATAAGCCGAATGGCATGACCTTGAATTGGTACAACCCATTCCCGGTTGAAAAAGCAGTCTTCTCCTTATCATCTTTATGGAGTTCTACTTGCCAGTAGCCACTTTTCAGGTCTAACGTAGAGAACCACTTTGATCCGGCCAAAGTGTTCAAAGTGTCGTCGATCCGGGGCAGGGGATAACTGTCTTTCTTGGTGACATCATTCAGCTTCCTATAGTCCACGCAAAATCTCATAGTGCCGTCTTTCTTGGTGACCAAAACTACTGGGGACGACCAAGGACTATTAGACTCCTCGATCACACCATCTTCCAGCATTTCGTTAACCATCGCCTTGATTTCTGATTGCTTGGCAAAAGGCAGTCTTCTCGGCGGCTGTCTAATTGGTCTTGCGTCGCCAGTATTAATTCTGTGTTGCACTAGACTCGTACGACCTGTGATTTTATCTTGAGCGAAAATATCGGCCTCCTCCAATATGAACTTCACTGCCATCTCCATCTCCATATTGTTCAATTGGCCCCATGAATTCTCGAACCGCTCTACTAATTCTACTGGCAGTCTTCTGTCTAATGCAGTGGGTGTCACGTTTTTGGACAACGTCACTCGGTCAATGGGTTCGCAAGTGGCGATAACCTCACCTTTCTTCAATGTGACCCTGTTAGTTTGTACGTTAGCCACTCTTATGGGTATTGTCCTCTTCGGGTCTACTAAGCATCGTGCGACGAGGGCACCATCATGTCTATCTTTTAGGGGCTCCGCTATGAGAGCAGACATACCATCAAGTTTCTTCTCTAGCCTGGCTCTGACAATCTTCTCACTGTTACCAGGAATCCGTGTATCTTCGTCGACAATAAGTCTCACCCTGGGACTAGCTTCGCCTGCTGTTGGAGATAAATACAACTCTTCGTTACCGATTTTCAAGATCTTATTCTGGAAGTCTACTGATAGGACATCGAACTCTTCCATTAAATCCAGGCCCAGAATAAATTCGTCGACGATTTCTGCGACGACAGCCCTTACCTGTAGCTCAGTACTGCCCAGCCTAATGTAAACAGTGGCCTCTCCATGCACGGGTATTCTATCTCCTTTTGCCGTCTCCAACACAGGCTGTTTGTTGGTAGTTAGTGCCGACATATTTGGCAACATGTCTGGGCGTACAACGGATGTAGTGGCGCCAGTATCGATGGTAAAACTGCATTGTCTTCCGTCTATGCTGCCAGGTATGACGAGGCTCTCACGGCAGCGTCGGATAGTGGAGACCCTGACTTTGGGGCATTGGGTCTCGCATGCCACGTGTCGCCCACCTACACTGGCGTCAGGTCGTTTTCCCTGATGGCGCTCCCTGTTGGTGTATTCTTGTCTTCTGCATGCCACCTGTTGGGTTTGTGAGCACTGCCTACTTATGTGCCCTTTCCTACCACACTTGTAGCATTCTATGTGGGACCAATCTGCTTTCGTCTTACGTGCTCCAACCGTTGCAGTGAGCTTGCTTATGGCTTCCTTCATCAACTTGATTTCTCGCCTTAGTTCCTCTGTCGTGTCTGCATGGTCCTCTATCTCCTTCACTTCGCGCAGCCTGTTGCGGCGAGGTTGAGATGCATTCTTCGCTGCTTCAAATTGCAAGCCATATATGACGCAGTCTGTAAGTGTTTTGAATCTTCCGAGCCTTAAAGCTTGTTGCATCTCGTTGTCAAGTACCCCATCGATGAAGGTCTGGACGGTGATCTGGTTGACAAATTCTTCTGGGGCTTGGGGATATGCCAGTCGCACAAGTTTCTCCACTTCGGCACTGAATTCTTGC
The DNA here is from genome assembly GCA_964006375.1 of Tillus elongatus. NCBI lineage: Eukaryota > Metazoa > Arthropoda > Insecta > Coleoptera > Cleridae > Tillus > Tillus elongatus. The sequence goes on from OZ023263.1 coordinate 166,757,354, forward strand.
AGAGTCTCATTTGGCTTCTGGACCCTTGTCTTTAGTTGTGTCTGGTAGACCTGGCTCATGTACTTGTTACCATATCTCAAGTCTAGGGCCTGTATCACTGTTAAGTAGTTTTGCTGTTTCGACTCCGGGATGTTCTGGAGGATTTCTAGGGCTTTACCTCGAAGCGAGAGAATCAGAGCAGTTGCTGCCTGTTGTTCGCTCCATCCATTGCTGAGAGCTGCCGCCTCAAACTGCCTCCTGTACATGGGCCACGATGTTTCTCCGTCAAAGGTCGGCGGCTTCAAGGTTCCATGAGGCTGCTGCACGGCTGGTACATCCGCCTCCGGGCGATTTTGAACTGGGGCCATTCCAGTAACTCCTCTTGGTTGAGTTCTATCAGTTTGGCCCATCACCTGTTCTGTCAGTTCTTTATGTCTGATGTCTGTGCCTTTCATCATCATCTTTATTTGTTCTTTCAATCCTTCAACTTCTTCCCATTGTTTATTCAAATCCTCTGTTACATTTTCTACTTTCCTGTTCACCACTCCTATTGCATTTTCCACATCTTCTACTTTCTTGTCCACATTTTCTATTTGTTCGTTGATCTGTTCAATTTCTTCTTTTACATCGACTCTCATATTGTGGAACATACTTCGGAGGTCTTCTTTGTCTTCTTCACGGTGCTTCTTGAGTTCTTCTTTATCTTCTTGTCGTCGTTCTTCGTCTTCTTCGCGTTTCTTCTTGAGGTCTTCTTTATCTTCTTGTCGTCTTCTCTCGTCTTCTTCGCGTTGTCTTTTCAGTAAGTCCATCAACTCTTTGATTTCAGCCATCTTGTCGTAGTCAGTCGATCTAGTGTTTACCATTTACAGCTAGCTTAGTTGTCCACTTCTTCACTCACTTATCCCACACTTCTGACACCAAATTGTTGCGTTTTCTCCGGGTTCTGGATAAGTGAGACTTTAAAGATTAACAAAACAACTTTATTTACACTCTAAATATGGATACAATAAAATTTCTAGAATGTCTCTCTCACAAAACACTTCATTTACTGGCCTTACAATTACTACTCTCAACAAAAGCACTAATCTGGTACTACAGTCACTACTCTCTTAACACTTTACACTGCTTCAAGTCATTACCACATTCTCTTACTGAACTGAACTAACTCGGGCTGGCTTGCTTTCGCTTTTATATACTCGCCGTACCTTCCCCTCCTTTCTAGAGCATTCCATTCCAGAACGTTCCAGGACCTTCTTTTACTAGAAGGTTCTGTGAATACAGATCGGTCCCGTGTGTATACAGGGGGATGTATATACAGGATGATCCAAATGTGGTCACCACTCCTATGTTACACAAGAGGTGTTTCTCGTACTAAAAGATCTCTCTGCGTATACAGGGTGTAAGTGGTCTCTGCGTATACAGGGTGTATGTACAGGGTGTTCGAAATGTGCAGACCTCAGTTATCCGTTCCGACGGGGTACAAGTTGGTAACTTCGTTATTTCTGGTCCTAGAGGGTTGAGACTTCGCCTGAGGGGGGTCACCCCAGGCACCCCCAGGGGGGTGGGGAGGCGGTGTTGCCAGATTGTGCAAAAATTCCCAGATGTTGGGGAAATTCTGGAGATGTGGCAACACCGCACCTACGTCTATTGAAGTGCTTTGTAACAATATATTAGTGATTTGGCCGTATATTAAAAGTTATAAAAAATACTTTAATTAGGAACAGTAACAAATAAGGTAAAGAAGGGCAAGAAAAAACATGATCTCTAACATAAATATTCATACAGAAATTTGGATACAAAACTTCAACAAAGCAATTGATAAACAGGAAATATACTCAACAAAAAATGAATACACTAGAAAGCTGAACATAAGAAATTCCTGTGGTTCATGCATTGAGGCATATTGTAGGGGGTTTCTTCCCTCACCCAGAAACACTGGGTAGTTCTCCTTTGCCTTGTGCATGCATAATATCTTTTACAAAGCATAAAGCACAAGAACAATTTCTTGGGAGCAACCACCAAGCAAGCCCCGAGCCTGGGGCGAATATGGGTGTTGGCGGGGTAGACAGTGTTTAAAGGAGGTATTGATGCCAAATGTGAAAAACGCATCATTTCAAAGTCCGACTAAGTGGCTTTTTTAGCATTTTCCTATCCTTTTTATTCTGATCATAAAAAAATAACTTAACCGTGTGCACACAAAAAGTAGTAAAATACATTTATAAAATGTAATAAAAAACAACGCTTTCGTAATTTGTTACGAGGTTATAAGATGTGATGTAACATCAAACTCACCCTACCACAGTTAAATATTATTATGTTGCGACTGTATACTCCATGTATAATGCGCGTGACAGTGAAAAAATAGGTAGCCCAATTATTATATCTCTCTAGTAACTGTATCATATCTAAGCCCTAAATCTGGAGCTAAATTTTCAATTTGATATTGACAATTGACAATAAATGACATTACCACAGAATGGCAAATGACAACGGAGCTCCAACACGAACACAGTCTAACAACGTTGTCAGATAGAGTAAATTGGGATGGGAGGGATACATTAAAATCATGAGAATTGGGGAATTCTAAATTTGCAAGTAATAATTACAGCTATGGATTGCAGTATTTTTTAACTAACTGAAAAAATTAGATTTTATAAAATGTTTTCTTTATTATCAGAAGTTGTGAACATTTGAGATGTTTATACATGAAAGGTTTAACTAGATGAAATTTCTGAAGATTCGGCAACCTCGGTAAGAAACCGCTACATCTTGACATCTGTAATTTCCATTGTCTAGATTTTGTCTACTATTTATTTAAATAGCATAGCAGCACAGGTAACGTCATCTGTATTTGTCCAACATTGTAAACATTGTATTACAGAATTTGAAGTGATGTCGAGGATTATTTTATTATTAATTTCGAATAACTTTATTTTTCTTTGATCAAAAGACTTGAAAATTGGTACACAGCCACGTCTATATATGTTCTTTAAAGTTGTTAATTCATTTCAATCACTAAAATAAAAAATATTGCATTTAAAAAAATATTTTTAAATGGGGCGTTATGATCTGATCAATGAACTCATTCAAGCCATTAACAAAATAATGGTAATCCCCAAATTTGGTCCAAATCAGTGAAGTATTTTTTGAGTTATCGGTTGGATGCATACACACACACAAATATATATATATATATATATATATATATATATATATATATATATATATATATATATATATATATATATATATATATATATATATATATATATATATACGTACCACGTATTTAAGATCTTTATGAATCACAAATGGTTTGGAAAGTATTTTTAAGAAAGCCGATTTACATTTGACTTTTTCGACGAAAAGTAATTTAAAAAAAATTGTTGGGTAATACGAAAGATAAAGACAAAGTCACTAAAATGTCTGGTCTTTATGAGATTACTTGAAAAGATTGCAATGTTAAATACGTGGGTCAAACTAGGAGAAACATATCCACCAGATTTCGTTAACATCTCGCACATTTACTATATGGTACGGTGGACAAATCGTGTGTGGCACAACATATATGGGATAATAATCACCACATTGAATCGTGCGGCACCTTTAATTTCAAGCCCTTTATTTTCACTTTGCATTTGACCACTTAAACACTCCTAATTTGTCTGGTAGAATAATAAATTACTGTCAATAACTCTGTCGGTCTATACATATACTAATCTCTACGCTTGTTTCGACTTAAAGACCCTTTCGTTTTCTGTGTATCTATGAAGTCAATATAAATACTGTTTACAAATAATTAAAATCAATATAAATATACTTTTATGTAGTATTTTAGTTGAATTATTTATCTTTTCTTAGAGTTAACAATGTGAGCCAAACACCCGGGTTTAGTTTTCTATATAACAAAGAGGAGCGGGGGTTATTTTGTTTGTCTCTCAGATGTGGTTGTCGGCTGGCTTCAGTATCCACATAGTAAAATTCTAGATCGAAAGGGAACGTGCAGATTCCTTAAATAACTCGGTACTGTTCCTTTTAAGCCTATTATCCTTATATTAGATAAGGGCTCATAAGTTTGTCGACCGGAAGATTAAAGCAGGTCTTCGACCTCGTAGTTTCTCTACACAATAAACAAACGATGGGTCTTCGACAACAATTTTACTTCAGACTAGTTCGTTTACCTAGACACGATACAAATACACGGTAGCTAGTCGTTTAATTTTAGAATTTTTCTTCCTCTGAAGATGTTGACATTGTGAATGAAACGATCGTAAGGTCTCTGAAATATGTGTTGTGGTGATTTAGGTTCTCCAAGTGTACTTATTAGTGCTCATCATAGGTTCACATAGTACTTTTTAACGAATTTTTCGTAAAACGAAAAATTCACTAATGAGGAGATCTGTGTTTCCATTCGGAAAATTTTTGTATCTCCGAAAATAACAAAGCTATCTCAATCAAATTTGACATATACATTTTCACTATCAAACTTACACTACGCTCCAAAATTCAGATTTATAAGTTAAAAGAAATAAAAGTTATAGGCATTTAAAGAAAAAAAAATTAGATGCCACTGGTGATCAGAGCACAAGAACTGAATATTTTGTGTGATTAATACAACTAATTGAATATGACTTGGAACGGTTAAGTTTTCTTGGCGCAAAAAGGACAAGAAATCGCAGAAAAAATGTTTTGAAAATTTTATAATTTTTCTTCTTGAAACGTCAAAGTCGCGATTTGAAACGTTAAAATTTGTAATTTTCAGACAAATTTCAAGCAAATACGGAAATGTCATAATAATTGTGTTGCACAAGGCCTTAAGTTTCAGCTTCAATCATCACTCTGCTTCGTTTTACTAAAATATTTTCGGAAAATCCATTTCAATAGACCCTCTTTCTGCTGCTTCGGTAGTAGTTTTCGCTATAGAGTTTATGGTTTAATAGTCTATATTTGAGCAAATTTTCGTAGAAAAAATTCGTTATTAAGAAGACCGGGACTTATGAATTTGAAAAAGATTTCTTCAAAAGAGCGCGAACTAGAACCACTAAAACCCATGTACGGGGTCAGTTTCAGTTTTTTCCTGTTTACACATATACAGGATGACACATTTCTACGGTAAACTTCAATATATCCGTTATTATACAAGATATGAGGAAAAAGTATTCACGTTAATTATAGGGTTTTTCGAGGTGTATCTTATAAACCTATTTTGACAATTACAGGGTGGCTCATAAGTCATGGGTGATAAACGCTTAATTTTTTTTAATAGAGCACCCCTTGTGTTATCGCATTTTTGTGTTTTTCATCAAATTATAATTTGTAAGAAAAAAAATTATATCCTTCGTCGTTTTTGAGTTATTTCAATTGTTTTGCAACTTTTCACGTTTTTGGCCCATATTTTAAACACATATCACAAATTGTGATGTCGCATTTTCATCAATACATAGCGGAGCCCCATTTTCTTTGTATTACTCGTCGAAAAAATCGTGCTGCCGTATACAGCCACTCTCAACTAGGGGCTCAATTTGAGATGTTTTCGCAGAAATGTTTTTAGTGTTTCCGTAGAAATCATTTTTTTAAAGATTTTTTTGATATATTAGTAATGAATAATAAATGTTTAGTAAGTTATTGTAAAAACAAGTTGTCGAATTTTTGTGAAAAAATATTATTTAGTGTAACATTACTGAGAGCAATTTATCTAAAAGATATTATCATAATTTTGTTTTCATTTTGGTCCTAAAGCTGTTGCGAATAATTATATCTTGTCAGGTGTGTAAATAGCTTAGAGAGGTTCGTTGGTCAGGAAAATCAGACCAGTTTTTCTGGTACTTTTAAAGTTTATTTTCGGAAAATGCCTCTACTTTTTGAAACAACAAAGCTATTTGAATGAAATATGATACATTGTTTGTGCTATGTAGGTTAGACTGCCAGCCAAATGTTCTTCTTATAACAAGACATATTTGATATTAAAAATATGTTTATGAAAATTCGTTACCATAACGCACTTGCTGCTTCCAGATTTTTCTAGATGTACTAGTTATTGTAAATAATGCCTTAAATTTTACGTTCACAGAAAGGAAACCACCACTTAAAGTTACATTCAAATGACTCACATCATACTTTTGTCTTTATAAAATTTGATCTAAAATTCGATGCGAAACCTAAAAATTCAATAACATAGGTATTGGGGTTCCTTTTAAAATAACGAAGTACAAAGTACTCACGGTTTAACGGAAAGCGCCATATGCGTGAAAGTAATTTCACTAGATTTCGCAAGGCCGCTTATGACCAAATCCTAATTCTCTCCCTTGAATTCGGACCAGAAGGTCATAAAGTTATAAGGAACGCGACTCGCCAAACACCTGTATTGTGATCTAAAAAGACAACAAGTAATACAGGCAATAGAGAATTTGTTTCTGCATTAAACTACAGTAGTTATTTTTTTATAAATAGGTTCAAAATGTCGTATTGAATGTAAAAACACAAAATCCTTACAAATTAGGAGGGCGGAAGTGCCGCCATTTTGAGAAAAACCGTTTCGGCCTATATCTCCGTAACCGTGCACTTTAGACCAAAAATGGTAATGACCTTTATTGTAGATAATTGCATTCCTCATCTTTTTTGTAAAATATTTTTTTTTGTATCACTCACCGTTTACAACTTATACGACTATTGACTTTTTACCTATATCTTTGTTAATAATTGTTTAAAAAATAAAATGCTTATAACTTAACTTTTCAATCGACAAATTTTCTACAACCTTTATTTAAAACTTTTATTTATCAAATTCATATTAGTGAATTTTCTTTAAAAAAATTCACTAATGAGACTCCGACTTTTGAATTTTGAAAAAAAAATTACACCGATAACTCAAAAAATAATGGGCCGATTTTGATTAAATTTGGTGAATACCTTCCTTTTGCAAGTGGCTTGGATAAGTTCGTTGGCCAGGAAAATCGGCTCAGATTTTCCCGACAAATTTTGTGTTTTCATTCGAAAAAAATCATATCTCCGGAAATAACAAAGAAAGGGCAACAAAATTTGGTAGGCTGGTTTAGATCATAATAGGTAAATATCCTACAAAAATGTAGTCTTATAGGTTAAAAGACAAAAAAGTTATAGGCATTTAAACAAAAGGGGTTTTCTCCAAAACGTCAAAGTCGCAATTTAAAACGTCAAAATTGGCAACATTTAGGCAAAGAACCTGAAACTAATATAAGCTTTAGAAAGAAAATGTCTCAAGAAGAATGTTTTACAAAGCCTGAAGTCTCATTTTACTAAAATTTCCAGAAAAATTTGTCGATTGAAAAGTGCAACATTTAACGCGTTATAACTCTGAAAATATTGATTTGAAAAAAAAAGTTTTCAGTAAAAATT